>JACXGK010003506.1:0-31428 GCA_016801125.1 Novumbra hubbsi | reverse complement strand
ACACACTTTGACCGCAACCTATCCCACACACTGTCTCACCCCAACACACACTCTGAACTCAACCTATTCATCCTGCTGTTTGCCTGGCTCCAGCACGCATATTATAAAGGATAAAGGACTCGGCCATTAATGACATAATGAAACACTGTGTCTGACAGTGGGTTTGTTTGTTCTGGTGACACAATCTTTGTTTTGAATAAAATTCCAAGGGAATTGCCTGGGTTTTTCTATTGCACAAACTGATGCATTGGGGCACAATAAGTGCAATTACTCTTTAAATATTTGGGATGGAGAGAATTCCAATACAGTATCAACTGTAGATATTTGAAGCAGGACACTGCTTCAACTCCCGTTGAACCAACGGTCAGACCACAAACGCTTGATTTTCTGCTTTGCTGGTTTAGCCACTGACCAGTCGGACTCTGTCTATGCATCTGTTCTCTCTCTCTCAGGTACTGGTCCTGTCCAACCGGCTGCTGAGGCCCACAGACATCCCTGAGCTGCTCTTCACCAGCCAAAGACTGATGCCAGACATTGGTGTGTGATCAAAGGACGAGGACCACACACACACACACACACACCCACCCTGTCCTTGCCTCCACGTACTGCACGTAGGGTGTGGTGAAGGGAAATTACATGCTCCAGTCACATGGTGGGGACTTGTAATGGATGGATGTGGTGAGCTAAGGTGGAGCTTTATAAAGTTGAGGATAATTGAGGATTAACAAATTATCTATTTGGGCTTTTTTCAAAGGCATTCCTGACTGGTTACCTAAGTGTTCTTATTTTAGCAAACGTGGCCCTTCCCTTGTACTCCTTAAATCATCTGGTAAAGCAGCAATTAGGTATTTATGGAAGTTCTCCTTCCAACCATACGCAATAAAGGTTTGGCTCAATCTGATATAAAGACAAGTCCAACGTAAAACAAACACACATTTAAATCAAGCTGCTTCAATACATAAATGTTGATTGCATTCAATCTGAATAAATATTGTATTTTTGTGAAACTCATTCATGTGAAATGTATATTCTCGTTAACATTTGTCAGTATTCATAGAATGTGTGCTGAAATGGGGTAGTATGTTTGTTTACATTGATTGAAAGCTACTGTATCATGTATACTTGCATGTTTATGGTATGTCATAGAATAAAGCAAGGGATCTGTGAAAAAAATATACATTTTTGCTTATTCTACAAAGATATTCTAAAATGGTCTGGAAGAAATTTGTTGGTACCCATTAGAAAAGATAAATAATTGGATTAAAGTGATTGTTTCTTTAATTAGTATCACACGTTTCACATCTTGTAATCAGTCCTTCAGCCAATTTAAATAGAGAAAAGTAGTCACAGTGCTGTTTGCTATCATTGTATGCACCACACTGAACATGAACCAGAGATACCAACGGAGAGAGTTGTCTGAGGAGATTAGAAAGAACCTTTTAGACAAGCAAGGCAAAGGTAGAGGCTACAATATCTCCAAACAGTTGATGTTCCTGTGACAAAGGTTGCAAATATTATTACGAATTTCTAGGTCCATGGAACTGAAGCCAAACTCCCTGGCCACAAGAGGAGGTTGGCTACAAGTGCAACAAGAGGAAAATCGACCCCAGATTAAAAAGGATTACTTCCAAAGATATTTAAGCAGAACTCCAAGGTGAAGGTACGCAGCTAAAAGCATCCAAGAACAAAACATTGGACTATTCTGAAGTGGCCTGCTAGGAGTCCTTATCTGAATCCTATCAAAGATCTATGGAAAGAGCTGGAACTTGCGGTCTGGAGAAGGCACCCATCAAACTTGAAACAGCTGGAGCAGTTTTTTCATGAAGAGTGGGCCAAACTACCTGTTAACAGGTGCAGAGGTCTTACTTAGAGCTACAGAAAAAGTTTATTCTTATTATTTACAATATTATGTTAAATAGAAAATCGACCGCAAAGTCTGATTTCTATTAAATATAGAATAGAAAATGGTGAATGCCATTAAATGTTAGCCGTTTATTTAAGAGAAATTACGTTATTTCCAATAGAAAATTGTGTTTATTTGTTTTTTGTGAAATTCTATTCTTAGTTTTTAGTGGAGGGGTGCCAACAAACTTCGCCTTGTCTACGTGTGCTCTCCCAGTACAGAGAATGAACCTCCACTCTCCCTGCAGGCTAGTAATTCAGACTCTCTCTGTGAAAGCTGAGGCAGACTGGTGAGCAACAGGAGGAAGGAGGTAGAAATGTAAATGTCCTGTCTGGGATGCTAATACTCATCAATAGGCTGCCCAGAAGGATTCACTAATTACATTTTACCCCGTCAACACACACGCATACACAGTAAACTAACTATCTCAATGTCATTCTGACCTGGAGCATCATTCAAAGTAAAAACAAAAGAAGGTAAACTCAAATCAGTTAATGAAACTTTTAGAATGGCTTTTATATCATCTCAGGTGCAAACGACAATGCAGTGGATTGGTGTTTGGTCTTCCTGAAAGGTGGACCTCTTTCCCAGCCCAAACACTCTTGAAGACTGATGGTTTTCTTTTAAGATCTACATTTGGTTCTATGTATATGATGACATTTTATTACTGGGGAAGGAGGTTTTTAATTATTTTAATGGCCTCATTACAGAGCTCCATGATTTAACAAATGTATGTCCTTGTATAGTGTGTAAAGGAGGCCCTTGCATACGGTTCTGAAAAAATATTGGCAGCATTTAAGTTGGGTGGTGTTTTGTTTTAAACCAATTACTTTTAATGCCTTTAATTAATGCTAACTTTAAACAAAATATACAAGAGATAAATCTGTGTTCATAGATGCCATCCCAATACTTCCCCAACTGGGACAGAGAACAAAAGACCCATTTAACTTACTAGAATCAGCTTAAATGCCAAGTAGGGTTGCCCCTACAAGGACTCTGCTATTGTGTAAGTGGTACTTTAAATAATAAAATAAAATAATACAGTCAGTAAAACATCTACATAACACATTAATCAGGAAGTGTGCTCAACGTGTAGTTGCATAATAGTGCTACACTATTGGCCATCTTCCATTAACTTCCCTCCAGGCATTTCAGCAGGCTTTGTCCCACGTCTAATGAGATTTCTTGCTGTAGTTTAGTATTCATTTACAAACATCGCAGAATTTGATAAATACAAGATATTACCTTCCCTTTGTGGTTTCCAATAGTCGGTGTACAGTCAATGTCTTTTTATGGTCAAAAGCTCCATATAACATTCTGAGCCGTGAAATTCTCATGACATGACAGGAGATTTCTACACAGTAGCATCAAGGTAAATAGAAAGAAACATCTACCATGTGAAACGATCAGAAGTGGAGCTGCAGCCGTACCAGGCATTAACGCAGCCTGAGAGGATGCTGGCAATGGTGCCCCTGTAGAAGTGGGGGAGAGTTCTGGCAGACATGTCAAACTCCTTTAGTCTGCTCAGGTTTGTTCTCCTGTCTAGTAAATTGTTGATTCTTTTTTTGTTCTTGTCCCTTGTTTTTTTCTCCTCTGTATTTTAATTTATTAGTAAAGAAAGGCCCCCTCTATTATTTTGTAAAATGTCTTATAAACATTTGAACATAACAGGTTATGTTTTTTCCAGAATTTTAACAAGCCCTGAAGCTATGTCAGAGAATGTGTCACAGCTGACTTGACAATCTACCATTGACCATGAATCTGACAATGACACTGCAATCACCCAACCATCTCAGTGTTATCACAATGACACTGCAATCATCCAACCATCTCAGTGTTATCACAATGATACTGCAATCACACAACCATCTGTTTTATCACAATGACACTGCTGTCTTTTCACTGGTCCTTCATGACAGCAATTATGTAAATTACTGCCTCATTAAAGATGTAGTGCCCCATGTCTGTTGGGGGGGTCAACAAGTCTTCCCACTAGTTTGAGTAGAATGTTGTGAATTATACTGTATTACAAGCCTTTCTCCCAGGGGTATAATGGTGGTGAACTTTCCCTTATGCAATGCAACTCCACTGGCCAATTAAGTTCCCTTCAGATTTTTTAATGATCAAATGTACCCAGGATAAGCACATTATGTTCACAGGTATATGTAACATGGTATTGTCAAGGTCTGGGCAATACAGCCAAAATATGGTTTTATGGAATTAAGTTTTAAAAACCCAATGCATTTCAAGATTTGGCCTTTATACCAAAGAAGGGGTTGATAGATCATGAAGTCAAATGTAGGATTGTTCATTTAGTGCTCATTTGACATTAGTTTGACCATAACTGTTCAATGTCAACCCACCTTAGTGTATGCAAACCCCTTTAATCATGATCAGTCTGTACCGCACCCATTTGTGTGTGTCACATAAGGATATAATCAAAACAGTCATCATGAATCCATTCTTTTTATTTTCAAATAAATATAAGCCTCTTGGCTTTCTTAAAGTGCATCACAAATCAAATACCAAATACACCCCACCCAGTGTCCAATCCCGATGCTCCTGCGATACTGCCTTTCTGATCATTACATGTCACTAGTTTCTTGGCCGTTGTACAGAGAATGCACTGGAGACGAGACGTAGCAGTAACAACTCAGCGTCCTGTCAAGTGCTTGTCTGACAAGTGTCCCAGCCGTGTCATGCAGTAGCGGCACACATTCAAAACTGTACCAGTTGGCACCAGATAAATATTCTGCAGTGTCCTTCAAGTCTCCCGTTTCCAGAAGACCGGTGCTGCTGACGAAGAGGGTCTGGACTTCATCTCAAGGACCCCGCCCACCCCTTACGGTTGGCTGACAAAACACCTCCGAGTGAAGTCTGACAGGAGAGACTGACAGACCGGCTTCCCCCTGCAGGTCATGAACCAAACCGTGGCCCCAGTTCAAATACAGCCACCTAATATGGGTCAGGCAGCCGTGGCCATGCAGGAGTCAGATGAACAGGAATCCTCTGCGTCTCATTTCAATTACCGGAGCCACACTGGCCCGCGACAAACTCTAGTCCGCCTCACACGGACGTGACGGTCCGTACTTTAGCCGACAGGGCTTGCTTGAAGCGCCTCTTCAGGTCCTGCATGTTCGGGGACTTGGGCCTGGGGATGAGGGGCGAGCGGCCCTTCTTCTCAGCCCCGCCGGAGGGGGAGGCCGCGGGCTGCTGCTTGGCCATGTGGCAACAGAGCCTGTGGAAGGCCCCGTGCACCTGGCTGTAGTCCTCGCTGGCCGACACCTCGTAGAAGGAGCAGCCCAGCGCCGCCGCAAGCACGGGGCCTTGCTGGGAGTCCACCTGCCGCATGTGGAGCAGGTCTGCCTTGTTGGCCAGCAGGATGACCGGTGGCAAGTTGGCCCCACCCGCCCGGGCCACCAGCTGGTGCATTTGGCCCATCAGATCAAAGCTACAACGGTCGGTCACAGAGTAGACCAGCACTACAGCGTCAGCCCATTGGATGGAGCAGGTCACATGGTCAGGGAGGCTGAGGCCATTACCTGTAACCTGAGGAGAACAAGGAAGAGAGCATGGTTAATGAACGTGAACTGGTACCCATTCAGAAGTTACACACACTGACCCTCGAGTGAGTAAGCCATCCTGGGCAGCCTCACAAAAGGGATTTTAATTAAAATATCAACCGTAATGACTAAAAATAAAAACAAGCGATTGAGGAGCCAGAGTATCCTTGAGCAATGGTTAAGAAATTAGAGGACTACTGTAGACTAAAACTCGTTATACTTTATTTAGAGAGAAAAAAAACTCTGGGTTTGGACTGACGCCCAGAAAGGGGGAGTAAGGAACTAACTGTTAGCTCAGACATCCCAGTCTGCCAATGGAACTACTGGACGATGTAAAGTTTGTCACTAGCCATTTATAAAAACTCACTTCAAAACCCAAGTCTGTGTAAGACCTCAAAAGCAGCTGTTGCAACTGCGTAAATCAAGCTGACGGCATTTGGGAACAGTTTTTAACAAAAGGCGAATAGTGAACTTACGTCAACACCCGGCGTGTCCTGGACTTGGATGGCAACTTGCTCTCCTCCGTCTACTTGGACCTCTCTTGAATAAAGGTTTCCTGCGTTTCTTTCGTAGTCACCGATGAAGCGCCTTGTCAGGAATCGTACTACCAGAGCTGAAGAGAGAAGACAATCACGAGTTAATCGTCATGTTATTTACGACTTAAAATAAATTATTGAATGAATGTAGTGTTCTGCTGTAGCTACTAAGAGCAAAAAACAATAAATAAAGCAAATGGATAAAACAATTTACCAGTTTTGCCAACACCGCTGCCGCCGATCACCGCTATTTTGATAGTCCGGTTGGACGGACATTCTTGGTTCGCAAACTCGGCGATAGTTGACATGTTCTGGATCAGACGCATTTTAAATAAATCCTCCAGACGTTTTCAAAATTAGGCACAATCCAAATTAAATTCAACTCGCTCAAATAACGTCTCCGAAGATGTCTAGTAAGTAATCCTTTATCAACTTCCGAAAGCCGCTAGTGTCCACAAACTCATCCACCCTTATGCAGACCGTAAGAATACTGCGACTAGAAAGCCCGTTTGCTTTTATAGTGCCAAAGACCTGCTCAATGCTGATTGGCTACTGGCAACAACAGGCTAGCTCGGCTCCCTGCCCCCCTTCACGTGGATAAGCAAGCCAAACACCAGGAGAAAATGAATGCCCCGTGCAGCAGGTGGGTCAGTTCGGCTGAATTAACAAAACATCCTTTCTTTTACAGAAAAAACGTTATTGCTGCTGTTATAGACACTGGGGAGGCTGGTAGTTGTCCATACGACGTATTTGACAATATGAATCTTATTTTATTTACTAAAACACGTAAAACGGGGGTGAATACGATTGTGGTGATTATTGCTCACACATAACCTATCCAAAAAGGGATTGAGCATGTAACAGTATAACAAAACTCAAAACTGGATTATTTATTTGAAACGAAAACAAGACATTCATCTGCTCCTCTTTTGTTGAGAAATATAAAAATGTGTAGGAAGGGGCTTGGAGAGGTATCAATTAGATGTCATAGAAAGGGGAATAAATGCATCAGTGATGTTATAATTAAAGGCCCAATCTATGTTTCGATGGTAGCTGGTAAAAAAAGTTATATTTTGGGTTGAAATAACCTCATGAGGCATATATAATATCCATCATAAATGTGTACAGTATGTGCACTTAAAATGTATTGATTAAAAGAAAATATGGACATGTACATGTAATCACACATCTTCAGCAGGGGTTGCTAGCTTTTTTATTGAAATGTGAATTAAAACCAACCAGGTCATGTTGTCTGTCATTTAATATGCAACAGTACTGTGAAGTTCCAAGCTGTCAGTTGGATGGCAGCCTGTTGTGTAGTTGGGACACAGCCAGTTCTTTCGTATGCTACTCAATGGAGGGTTGTTTTGAACTGGATCTATGCTGATGGTGGTGGGTGATAGAAGCAGGCTGACATGCCTGTGCAAGTCCCCTTATTGGCAGGGGGCCTGAGGTTTGCTGATCCACCATCCCTTCCAGACCCCATGCGAGCAGTGTTGCTGACCTAAGTCTTTCCCACTTGTTCTGTGTTCTGAATGGCTTCACAATGAAGAAGGTTTTGCTTTTTAAACTAGTTGGTTATTCTCTGTGTTTGTCACTCTACGACCCTTATGGGAAACCTCTATCATGGCTAGTTCCAAACCTTCCGATCCAAACAACGAGAGTACTCAAACCCCGTAATGAAACCTGTAACATTAAAGTAATTGAACGTAACAATTACAGCCATGCCAATGTCTGAGGAAATTAATAATGGACTAATGTCCAGGCTAGTGTGTCACCAGTCGAGGGAAAAAGTTTGGGCTCGGGGGACACAACAGCATTTTGAAATTAAATGGAGGGCCACATTTGTTTTTGTACTTTGTTCATCTTAGGAGTTTTGCAGGCCAGAAAAGGGTAAAAGGTATAACATGTATACAGTAGAGCCTTTATAATGTGTAAATCATTTAAATTCTGACTGAGATGTATAAGAATGGGCTGGTGAGTTGTTTATCAATTCCCCTCAAAACTATTTTATCACCTTCCACGGGCCAGATGGAATTGCCCTCCTGTCGTAGTTTGCCCACCCCCGACCTAGCGAGTTGGTTCAGCCAGACAAACGCGTGAGACAGTTCTTTACAATATACCCCACAGAGCAAGATAACTCAAGGTCAGAAGCATAATTTCGAAGTGTTTCAAATTTTTTAGGGAGTGTATGCAAGTATGCAGAGCGGTGCTTCACAAGGTATGCAATGCATCAAATGGGTTAAACTACTGATGGCTGGAAAACATACTCCTCTTGTTCACCCCCCGCCCCCCTCCGTTATATTTCATCCGCGTTAATGTGTCTGCCTCCTGAGGTATGTTGGCAGCCGGTGTTCTTGTTATTAGGGTCTGGTATGTACTTTTGATAAGAGCCCTGATGACAGACGGTGAAATGAATGCCCACAGTTCGTCAGCAGAGAGGTCCCTGCCAGCTGCACACGGCAGGCCAGCAGTGCCCCATGGAAGGGCTGTTCCAGCCCGTAATCCGCATGTCCAGGCGCCTCCTTGGTCCCAACCGGGTTGGAGCCTCACCTTGGCCCTGTCACGACCAGGACAACGGTGCTGTAGCTTGTAGCACCCGCGTTGGTGATGTGGTCACTTGCACTGGCGTCCGATGCGGCTCTGCAGCGCTGGCCAGTGCACGCAGACGAACCTCGGTTCCGGTGCCAAGAAAGACCGGTGCGGTTAAAGTCCACATGACCCGGCACAAGCAGCTGCTAGAGTGTGACGTGGCCCAAGCAACACGGGTGGCGAATCTGGGTCGCAGTGGGGCAGCTGGATTTAGGTGTTTTAGTTCGCCGTGCCGTGGGGGCGTAAAGAGAGGTTTTGGCGGATGTCCCCTGTGACCCTTTCTTCCTTGGTAGTAGTGACGCACTCCTCAGACCGGCGATCCCCATTTTAACCTGTCCCCACACGTGACGGGTGGTGACACATCAGGGCCGTCACAGAGGTTTGCTCGTTTAGCGTCATGTCCGTTAGCAGCTCTAGGTGCCTGTTAGCCTAATGAAGGAGCGGTGATGTCTCGTTACAACGGTCGTCTGATATCCTGGCATTCACATGGAGGTTGACTCATCCATTTATATACCATGTAACTAAGGCACACAGCACGTGTCCTTTTAGCGAGTTCTATACATTGTGACAAGGTTCATAGATTTTTTGGGTTTCGTCAATCTCATCAATCTTACCATTATTGCTTGCACATTTTGATAGAATAAAACCTACAACTGTGAGTGACTCAAATGCTTTCTTATATCAAACTACAAGAACGCTTTGTAACTGTATTATTTAAATTCTCCCAGTTGATAAAGACACAATACTTTTCAATAGAAAGTCAGTGGGGTATAGAATCTGTTCTTTAGCGGTAGCAGTAATGTTCTCAGGTCTCTATACACATTTACTGCGGCCCCAAGAGACCAGGGTTCAAACCCCGACCCCGCCTTCCATGCTGTGACTCCCACCTCTAATTAGATAACTTTTGTAATAAAGCCCCCCAAAAAAATCCTAAAGTGTGTCTGTAGGAAAGAACGAACGAGCTTCCTCGGGTAAACCGTGCTTGGCAGTTGTGTAATGGGAGAGGCAGTGAAAAAAGTTGAATGTAAAAAGCAGACGAGGATACGGAGAGAATATACATAGCGTGGCTAGAACAAGGAGCGCGGAAATGTGAGGGGTGTCACTCACACAGGGGTGACAATGGAAAGCTGAGGGGCACAGAATGGGGGTGATCTCTGGTCGGGGTGTGGACCCAGAGGATGACATGCAGGGAGCAGCAGGAGATTGTCGGGGGTAATTGGGCTGGTGGAGGGGACCGGGCCGAGGTGATGTGGGCAGGGGGGGGGGCATTCTAAGAAGGATGTCCTTGTTGACACACAGGTGAAGACTGATTTCCCATGGTGGGGAGCGGAAGTGCCCCACCCTTTTACACTCCGGCTTGACGAGAGAGGGGGTGTTCCAGGCTGTGTACTCCACCTCAGCGCGCACTGGGGTCCGTAGGGGGGGGGGAAGACAGACAGACATAACATAACGACATGCTTTGGGTGCTACGTGGATGTCCGTGCTGAAGCCGTAAACACCTGTACCCGAATCGGCGTGGTAGTGCTGGGCACCCCTGCCTAACCCATCTGGACGGTGCCGTCTGTCATTTGTGAACCCACTGGACAAGCAAGAAACGAGCAAAACAAAATGACCGCTAGTGTCCCTGACATACACCAAATTGAACAAAATGGGAAGTAAGAGCAGGAGGAATTTGGGAACTCAAGGAGTTCGAGTAAGAGTATTTCATGTATTTGTTTATATCTTTCATGAGTGCGTTAACATTTGCAATGGCCAACAGAAAATCTTTTGACTCAATTGCCATGGCGGCTTTATGCCTGGACAAAGGAAAAGAGGTTGTTTTTCTTATTGAAATGTAAACACTCAAACATGTAGGTCCATTTACATAGCCCTGCATGTCAACAGAGCGCTTGGTTGGTAGGTTGGTTGGTAGTTGTGAGGGAGGGGGTTGGGGGGCTGTTGAATCACAATAGCCCCCCTCCTCATAGGAATGTGCTTCAGGCTCTACACTGTGAAGTCAACCGTCATTGACTTCTTCAGAAAGGAGATTGAAAACATTTACATCACTTTTTCCCTCTTGTTTACATTCCAAGCCTGATCCCCAGGCCAGAAATGGCTGGTTGTTGGTTTCTACCCACTGTCAGGTGTGTGTTTAGGTTTTCTAACCTGGCGGGGACCAGATCCTAATCCATTCTGGTCCTAATGGCGGAACATGCTATTTCTGGCTTTGTGGTTAGGTTTAGGTATAAGGTGACATTTTAGGAAAAGGAAAAACACAGGCTCTTGGCGGTTTTGGGTTCATACCCAATATATTCCTTTAAGATACTGGGAGATAATCCCTAAGGGCTTAGTTTGAGTTTGTCCTTAATAACTAAAATATGCATAAGTAGGTACAGTACTCTGTTGTACATACTTCTGTAAGGGTCATTCAAAACCTCTTGTGAGGTAACCCTAGTCATATATACACTGTCACACTGAACAAAGTGTAAATCAGTGGGGCAAACATTTAAAAAAAATTATGCATTAGTAAAGGCTGGTATACATTAGGAAAATATGTGCAGTAAGAGCTATGGCTTTAAACATGTTCTCTGGGGGTCGTTAGTATTTGCTGCTATACGACAGAGGCAAAACTATATTTGGAGACTGAGAAATTGGTGAGCAAAAGGCAGTAAGATTAGATAAACATGTATAATGTACAACTTTTCAGTTTACTTTAGTCCTTACTTGTGGTGTGGCTAATGCTATGTATGTATGTCTGTGCCTGTAGAAAAGTACTGTAAATACCTTAGTATAAGAACTGAACAAACAGAAACAAATTTAAATTCAAACGAGCTGCTGATCTGTACCTTATTGTAATTTTCTGTTGCTGCTTAAATTTAGATAATCTTTAGGGTGAGTACTGTGTAAATGGGACACTTTGTGAAGATTGTGTAAATGGCACACTTTGTGAGGACTGTGCAAATGGGACACTTTGTGAGGATTTGGAACATGGGACACTTTGTGAGGATTGGGAACATTGGACACTTGAGGATTGGGAACATGGGACACTTTTGAGGATTGGGAACATGGAACACTTTTGAGGATTGGGAACATGGGACACTTTTGAGGATTGGGAACATCGGACACTTTTGAGGATTGGGAACATGGAACACTTTTGAGGACTGGGAACATAGGACACTTTTGAGGACTGGGAACATAGGACACTTTTGAGGATTGGGAACATGGAACACTGTTGAGGATTGGGAACATGGAACACTTTTGAGGATTGGGAACATGGAACACTTTTGAGGATTAAAAATATTTGAACAAATGCAAAGAGTTCCATTACAAAGCTTGAATGTCTCATTTGGCTAATTGTTCCATTTCCACAATAAAAGCAAACTTGTCAAAGTAGTAGTATAATTTAAATAGCCCGTTGTCTATTTCATGTAGTTCAATAGATTAAAACAACAATCACTGTTTCAGTTACAAGGCTGTGTTTATGAATGAGAAACACATTTGAAACAAATGGGGACAAAGATGAAATTATTTTTGTACTGATCCTAACCATAACCCATAAACTTAGTATTATTTTACCCTGAATCTAACACCGAAGTCAAGAAAATGTCTTATTTAACTTTCTTGGTTTCACCACAGTTTATGAATATTTTTTTTACCTGTTGATGTAGTGAAAATAAAGCTCACACATTTGAAATGCATTATTAGAATCCACAATCCAAATGTACACCTGAACAAAGCTGAAAAACACAATGATTGTTAGGTGACACTCAGGAATACAAGTAACAGTTTCTTGTCCACACAGCAAGGCTTATGATCACACATACAACATAAGATAGACACTCTGTACGCACACAACACAGTTCATGTCGGGACACAGAGCTAAAAGACGTATGGGTTCAGGCTACTGTTCTAGGGCCCCGTTTAGCTGGTAATTTAGCTGCCCCTCAGGACTCTGTGTTCGTCTAGCCTGTTTCACAGCTCCAACATCCTGGCCTGGTGTGTTTCTGGAGGGCTACAGTCAGGACTTCTGTTCTCACATTTCAGCCAGCAGACAGTCTGCCCCTGGGCCAGCCCTGCCCTGCACTATTCTCTGGAGAACGGTGGTTCCAGGGAAGCAGAGCATTGACGGCACTGCTAGGCAGATCTGTCATGGGGCTCCACTTCAGACGTTGTGCTTTATGGGTTCTAAATGTCCATTAAACAGCCCGTCTGCAGACAGAGACCGAGAGTGCCCCACAACTCGGACATTCTGTTATAAGAGGCATCCTAATGAATAAAGGTTATTCATCTTTTTTTTCACGGCTGAACGTCTTTATGTGTGTGATCCAGATAGCGTTGCGTCACCCACGCTTTGGCCATTTCCCTGTCGTCGTTCCCTGACCTCCTCACAGGAACGTGGTGACCTAGCTAATCGTCCACACGCGTGAGAAGTGAACTGATCGCTCCCGCCAGGGCTGTTGAATCACATCGTCAGTGTATTTCTCAGATCCCTGTTGTATTTATTGATGTCATTATTTATTTGCGTTGTTCGCCTGCTTACTGATATTACAAGCAGATGCCACACTTCATGTCCATCAATTGCTCCCGCTAAGGCAGTTTCAGGGTTTCGTAGTTCATTGACACATAAGAGCTTTTCCCATAGGTTATCTCAAATGTAGTCGGTCACTTAATAGATTAAATCGAATAGATAATAGATTGTGGATAATAACTTGCAATCCCAAGTACACACTCTAATGCTTACACAGCATGACAAAACAGTAGTCATCTATGTGGTGTATCATTTATGTGTTGCTTTGTCTTAGGGGACTCTACGTTGGTTTCCACCACTGGGAAGTACAGGTGACCGAGCCTTGAAAGGGACACGTTTTGAGACACACCGGAGGACTGGTGCCATGCTATGACGTGACCACACGTTTTACACATGGAGGTTGATGAAAAAAACGAAATATGAGAAGTTTGTTTGTGCCACCTGTCCGTTGCGCTCGCTAAAAGGAGGCCAGACCCAGGCGGTGGTTATCAACATGCCTCAGCCTGCTGCCTGGTCCAGCGTTCCCCATGATCCTCGGAGCTTGGTTTTACGCATATGCAGTGTGATTATTAAGTCAATAACATAATTTGCTGGATTCTATGCTAATTTCCTTGCTATTGAACATGTCATGTGACCAAGCTGAAGACCCAGATCACATTGAACAGGGTCGACACACATCTTTTTAGATGGAAGGCAGCTCCACTCCACAACTCAGGCAGGTTACAGTGCTTATCTCCTGTTTAGTGATCAAATTACCTGTCATTTGTCTTACGCAAACTCTGTAAGGAGCCATCAAATTGCCAGTCATTCTGTTAGAGAGATGGGATAGTGGCTCTAGTCAACCTTCACCCACTGGAGTGGATAGTAGTGATGGGCAAAACATTTAGTCTTGTATAAATTATAACTGGTATAGTTTGATCTGTTTCTCTGGCTAAGTTCTATTAACATAACTGATGTTGACTAATGTGCTCCAGTGTGTTGTAAAAGTGCAACCTAACTATAATTATAAAAGACATCACAGGGATATTGGCATTTTTTCTCTCTGATTTAAGTGTAATGAAGGATGGTTAAATGCACATTACGGTCCAGGGTATACCATCAAATAAATACTCCTATATGGGTCAATTGTGTTGCTTGCAGATAACCATCAGAACCTCTCTGAGACAAGGGAATCCAGAAGGCTGGATTCTGAGATTTAAAGTGAGATAAATCTGGATTCCCACGGTCAGTCTGCAACAGATTTTTTTTTTGTGAATGTATGGCGCTGTGTTAGTAGACACAACAGTTGAAGGAGGTTAATGTAAATCTGTCTAATTTCAAATGGAAATGTTGGACATTTCTGTCAATCTGGCTAGTTTGAAACTGATATTTAAGATATATCAATGTGTCTTGTTTCAACTGGATCTAGGACATTGCTTCGAACTGCTGTGACAACAATTAAATATTTATTTTTAGATTTTTCTAAATAATCCCCAACTCAATGTGTGGTACAGGATGTTGCTTCACAGCATGTCTGTCTAGTTGTGTGTGGGTGTGTGTTTGGGGATGTGTGTGTCTTGATGTTTGTCTTACTGTGTGTGAACGTGTGGTTATGTATCTGTGTCTTGGTGTGTGGATGTGTGTGTGTCTTGGTATGTGTGTGAATGTGTGCGCGTGGATGTGTGTCTTGGTGTGTCTGGGTCTTGGTGAGTGTGGATGTGTGTGTGTGTGGATGTGTGTCTGGGTCTTGGTGAGTGTGGATGTGTGTGTGGATGTGTGTCTGGGTCTTGGTGAGTGTGGATGTGTGTGTGGATGTGTGTCTGGGTCTTGGTGAGTGTGGATGTGTGTGTGTGTCTTGGTGTGTCTGGGTCTTGGTGAGTGTGGATTTGATAATGTGGCTGTTCCATTTCCACTCTGGCTAAGTGAACATTGGGTAACAGTTGAGGTTATGCAGCTGCTTCTCTTTGGCCTCATCAGCTCACCACAGGCGGGTTGTAGAGGCTAGTAAATGGCCCCTCTCTCCTCCGACCCGGCCAGGCCAGCCTCTCACTAACACGTTCTCAGCAGTAGCACCAATTTAATCTGAGGCATAGACGGCATGCTTCCCGTCCAATAACAAACCGCAGACTGAGAAGAGAAGACTAGCACCTTCGGGCAACGGCAAGGACTTCCAGGGTGGATACACCATGTTCTCCTTAAAAGAGAATTGGCGGCCGGGACGGAGATGAGATGTGCGTCAGATGGTTTGGGAGCAGCGCAACATGTCCCACAAACCACTCAGCACATAACACCAACGCCTCGCTTGTCCTTAATGAAAGGCGTCCGGCATCCGAGGACCCCCTTTGGCGGCAGATGAATGATTCGCATTGGCGCTGCATCACACCCTGTGGAGAGGCCCGTTCATTCCATTCACCTAGCTGAAGCTTTGCGTGTGATCGTGCGGGAAAACGAATCCGGGATTTTGGGGAGACCATTCGAGTCACTGAGGACATCGGCAGATTAGTAGATAATAAGGGTTGAGATGGAGGACCCTGAACTCACATTTCCTCCGCCTCTTAGATTCTACCCAGAATTCACACAAATGAAGGCTCAGCTACAAAAACTGTAGATAAATAAATGATGTCTGTTTGATTGAACACACAATGTGATTAAATATAAGGTAAATGTCCTACTTCTATCTGGGCTGTGAACGCGCCATCCTTCCAATTACTTCCCTTCCCTAAATCTACCCGCGCTCCCTTTAGATTACAGCCATGTGCGGATCATGTTGGGGTCCGTCCATTCCGTTCGGTGCCGTAACATGGTAAAGGTGGTTTATGGCTTTACGAAGTGGCCCAGGGCTGCCATGTGCACAGCAGCCATCTGCCTCCCCAACCGCCTGGCCACACCAGACAGCCACTTACATTCACATAATTGCCTGTAATCAGGACAAGATACCGTTGACTTGCTTCAACCTGAACTTTCATTTGCACTCTTGACAATAGAGGAGAGACGTTGCCTTTTGTCAGTGTTTCCAGAACCCCCGGCGGTACACGTTTGACTTTTCGTCCCGGACCAAGTGACTGAAGCACAATCAGGTGTGCTTGGATGGGGCTACGACAGACTTGTGTGTTGTTGGGGGGAGTTGGAAGAACACTGCCATAATCTGGTAGAATCTCTCCACTACAGCAGGGGAACATGGGTTTCAGGTGCTTGTGGAAGTGTCACTTACTCATAAAGCCAACTGACAGGTCAAAGCAGAGCCGCCCAGTCGTCTGTTAGGAGTTCATTGCAGTGGACGAGGCCCTATCAAAGAGCTCCGAGATGGACTGTGGATCTTTTCATTTGTCTTTAATGTGGTGGTGCTATACTGGGGTAAACTAGGTGAGAGTCTGGGCAGTGTGTGATGGATGGTTTATATAGAATGATAGAGAGAGCACCCTGGGTACACTTGGCTGTTTTGGCAAGGCAAGAAAAGAGATTTATAGTTGTTGAAAAGTAAATTAAATGAATCTCATAGGATTTGAACTCCATTAAAAACCAGCAGTATGAACAATCTTTTCAAGGTTTTGAAAAGATTCTGTGCTGAATATCGTCTATGGACCCTTCCAATGCTTCAAATGTCATAAAAACACGGCACATTTAAAGTTTTTATGGGGGTTGAGTCCCTTGAAGTAAAATATATTCCACGTGTGGAATGAAAAAGTACATCACAGCTCATTTCTGGAGTTTTTTTTAGCTCAGCATTATTAAATGTGGCAACAGTGTTGACTGTAGACGGTCCCTCTGCACGGCTGTTCCCAGCTACTCCCTCTCATAACGGTTATAAGGATCACAGTGGGCCTATTGTTCTGATCTTGCGAGGGCATTGCTGTCGGTCTCAGGTGACTGGGACTGAGTGTGTGGCAGATGCACAGGTGCATTGTGAGAGGGCTGGGAGCAACTATGAAAGCCTCACGTGGAGCAGGCTGTAACGGTTGACCTTGGCCCTGCTCCCCTGGGTGGGCGCATGCGTGTATCGTTCTGTGACCTTGCTGGCTAATACCTCGGGAAGGGTTTGGGTTAGCTGGCTAATACTTTGGGAAGGGTTTGCGTTAGGGTTAGCTGGCTAATACCTCGGGAAGGGTTAGGGTTAGCTGGCTAATACCTCAGGAAGGGTTAGTGTTAGCTGGCTAATACCTCAGGAAGGGTTAGGGTTAGCTGGCTAATACCTCAGGAAGGGTTAGTGTTAGGGTTAGCTGGCTAATACCTCGGGAAGGGTTAGGGTTAGCTGGCTAATACTTTGGGAAGGGTTTGGGTTAGCTGGCTCATACCTCAGGAAGGGTTAGGGTTAGGGTTAGCTGGCTAATACCTCAGGAAGGGTTAGGGTTAGCTGGCTAATACCTCAGGAAGGGTTAGGGTTAGCTGGCTAATACCTCAGGAAGGGTTAGGGTTAGCTGGCTAATACCTCGGGAAGGGTTAGTGTTAGGGTTAGCTGGCTAATACCTCGGGAAGGGTTAGCTGGCTAATACCTCAGGAAGGGTTAGGGTTAGCTGGCCAATACCTCAGGAAGGGTTATGGTTAATAAATGTGTGTGTTTGAAGGTGATAAGACAGTTGTTTCTGCAGATCAAACTGGCGTTGTGATTTTCATTACAGTTTAATTTGACTCCACAACCTCCAGAGATCTTGTATCATTTTTGACTGGACAACAGAAGTATTTTTCATGTCACTTTCTCACTGGACGTTCGCTCCTCGTCCTCTCTCGTACCTTAGTTCCCTCGGCCCTTGATAGCGTGCAGAGCATTGTTTCTCCTCATATTTCAATATATTTAGATTATTTATATATTTGCAATGTTACATTATATTATATATTGCATTATATCCCACCTGTTTCTTTCCCTTTAATTTTTGTCAATTTACTGGCATCCCACTTGAAGAAGTCATCTCCATGGCAAGTGACCAGTGAGAACAATTTCTAAAGAGACTGGTCCTGATTATGAAACCTCAGTAGATCAGGTATCTGCCCGACAGACCAATCGGCAGGCTTCATTAATCAGAGTAATCATGTGCTTCAGGTATGTAGTAATTGAAGTGCTGTAATTCACTTTGACCTGGAAAACTGCCGGTCTGCCTCTAGCTAGGATTAATTGATAACCAGAGGAGAAGGTTTAATCTAGGATCCTTATTTTTTATATACTTTTATTTTAATTAAAAATGAACAATTAAATCCTACATAATTTCCCTTAATGCAAAAACTAACCCTAATCTTAACTCTAAAACCCTAATCCTTAACCTAACCACCAACTCCATACCTGACACGTTAATTTAACCCTAACGATGACCTCACGTTTCAAATAGCATTTCTCACAAGTGAGGACTGCCAAAATCATGGTAGGACCTTGTTTGCAAAATATCCAGTTCACTTTCCCTTCAGAAATCTCTGCAGCATAGCACTCTAATACAGATAAATAATGCTGCCAAAACAAATGATTTTTCATTGCTTACAAACGAATTTAGGGTTACGTTAGTACACCAAGTTTCTTAAGAAAACATGTTTCCTAGCTTAAAATAACCCAGAAAAAAACCCTGTAGAGCAGTTTCCACTTCAAGGCCAGCACCACAAATAATGTCTGTAGCATCATTGTTTCTACCGAACCTTTTTTTCTAAAGTTCTTTTTATCTCAACATTTGGGACATGATTAATAACTCAACCCCTTTTTATGACTGTAGCAAACCACATCAAGGTCTATACAGAGAGTCTCGGTGGGGGTTGCTGCAACATGCGTTCAAATCCGACTCAATGCAATTTCAGCGAGAGCTGTCCTCTATCTTTCCCACTTGCCTGTCAAATAAAGCATAAAATATCCTGAAAGAAATACACATTTTAAATAACATAAATAAAATGTAAATGTCTCAACTGACTGGATCTCGTCAAAGACCTGTTGTGACCATGTGCATATTTCCTTGGGTCTGTGCACGTTTTCCAGTGTGTGTGTGTGTGTGTGCAACCCAAGCATGTGGGCCTTTCCCTGTAATGGAGCCGATAGACAAAGTCCCTGGAGGTCCTGCTTGACAGTTGCCAGGAAACATTCAGCGGGTATAACATTCCTGTCAAACCATTCCAGACATGAGGAGAGACCCACATCAGAGACCGATTGGAAGTCATGAAAACAAAATCAAGGGCAGAACCAGTCGTGGTCCTCCCTGGCTTTCTGACTAAACAGGCTTTCTCTTCTTCACTGTCCAATAAAATACGAATAAATAAATAGAACCGCCTCCTGTCAGTCCTTACCAACCTATCGGTTGATCTGTCACACAGTTACGCTGATGCCAGTTGGCCAGTTCACTTTCCACCACATGCAATTTTAGGAGGATTACCTTTGGTATAGTGGAGCGATAATGAATCGAGCTGATCTTCTGACATTATTAATTGGTATCGAGAGGTGTGATGGAAACAGTTCTAATGTATATTTAGCATCTGAATGCTTTTCTGAGATTAATATATTCAACACATTTCAATATCTGCTATGCTACATTATCTGGCAAATCTTTCAGTCCATAGTGGTGGAAATACACTGCTACAAAAAATTAGGGAACACTAAATGAATTAAATATATTAAAGAACAAAATATTGTAACAACTTTCAAATGGAAACCAAAACCACCACTTGATTGAGGATTGGTTTTAAACTCACACAGAAATTCAAAGTAAACTATTGCATAAATGTCATCACAACAACTCACAATGTGTCTCAGTGATGTGTATGGCCCTCTCGTGCCTGTATGCACTCCTGACAACGTCTGGGCACGCTCCTGAAGATACGGCGCATGGTGTCCTGGGAGATCTCCTCCCAGACTTGGATCGGGGTATCAGTGAGCTCCTGGGCAGTCTGTGGCGCTACTTGGCGGCTTCGGATGCACCGATACATGACGTCTCAGGGGTTCAAACCCTTCCCTTTTTAGGGGTTGTCCTGCAGTTGCCTCTCCAGTGCACGGGTAGTCACTACCATTTGCACCAAAATAGGTGACTTTGATTTAGAATCGCTTTTGCTTCCTGGATAGATTGATATGAAGTTTAATTGACTTGGCGTTATACTGTGATGATTGCGTGTTCCCTCATTTTTATGAGCAGTGCAGTAATAACTTAAATACATATTTCAATAAGAGCTTTCAAACATTTTACAAATGGAACGACTTGCAGGAAAAGTAAACTTTTTGAGTGACGCTAAGATTGAAAGTACGATTGATTAGAAACGGAATGCAAACAAACACTCACTCACTTCCACTGATGGATGTGGAATTTAACCGTTTTCATTAGAATCAGGGGGGAAAAAACAGGGAAGTGGGGACAGTCTGGGCTAACAGTGGATGTAAGAGAACTTAGCAACTAGCTACCACTCCACCTTGTCCCCCCAATTCATAAATTCTTACGGAAACCTGTCAATCAACACACTCTCAAATAAACCCCTGTAACATTCCAGAGCTCAGGCCAACAAAGAGGCTTGACGACTTCATCTAATCTTGGTCATTCCCAGGTCCTCTTGCCCCAAACTAAAAACATCTGATGGTGTTGTTTCATTGGAATCTTTTCTCTCTTTTCTCCCATTGCGCTTGAAGTCTGCTATTTATTCTTAGCTGTCCTTTTTCCTTTTTTCGTTCACATGTAAATGGTAAGGAGATAATTGCTGGCAGGGTGTTGTGAAAGGGCCAGACAAAAGCCAAGCAGAGAGACCTGGGGGCCCAGGGGCCCTGTGGAGCCTCAGAGAGATCCTCCCCCTGCTTCTTCGTTATTGGCATCTAATTGGTGTTTAGTGTGCATGCTAACGATGCATTGCCCCTCCTAACCGAAGACACAGGTACTGTGTCACAAGGCACGGTCGTCATGTGGGATGGGGTGATACTGCATCTTTTCATATAAGGCAATCTTTAAAGTGAAACTGGACGATTCACCCCATCTTATTTTCTAATGAGATAATTCCCTCTTTGGCTGTGTTTACACAGGCAGAACAATTTTAAACATTTGCCCAATAATTGGCAAAAGTGTAACAAGCGGAATTTGAATACCTGAGTAAACACAGCAAATTAAAATCTTTACCAGCGTTAGGCAACTTTATTCCAGGCGGGCTGAAACACTGGCTTTCATCCTGTCATTCCAGCTAACTGGGACACGGAACAGCAGGTAAGTACAATTAATAAGCAACCAGAAAATTATATAAGGCCTTCTAGGACACCACTTTCCAACCCCTGGTCTAAACCAGATTTTGTTAACACTGTTCAATGTTACATTTGTCAATTTACACAAATCTATGTCTCCTGTTCACATTAGTACCAAACAGGGCAATTACACAGAGAGCTTCTGTTGGGCTATTATTTTCCAGGGATGAGTTATCCTATTATGTAAAAAGACTGCAATGCCCCAGGGTAGTGGATGGGGACATTGCCCTTTCAAGGGAAATGCCTGCCAAATGGGATGTAATTGAGTTATCTGATTTCTTAGGGTCATAAAAGGTCCAGTGACACTAATTGTAAGCTGGTTAGTTACATTTTAGACAGTCCCCAATTATTGCTGTAGCTGAGAATGTGTTCTCAGTCAATAAAAAAAATTACGGATTAGGTAAAATAATTGGGATGCCTGTGTGAACACAGAACTGGAGTTATATAATTTACATTTTGACATTTGAGTTTAGATAGAGGATATCACAACTTCTAGGGCTTTTTAACATTAAGAGAGAATGAAAAACTTCATAGATTTTGCATAGAGTCTGCATTAAAATACAATGGCATGTTTAATAATGGAGAGAATCCAGCAATATGCGTATGCACTACACAGAATTTTGATACAGTTCAACACAAATGTGTTCACACTTGCAAAAATCTGTTTATTAAATAATGTGGTGCACGCTACCTGGGAAGGCGGTTTCTCAAGCTATCTGTGACGTCTGGTGACTGAAAAGAACCGGATCAAGGCGCAGGTGTGGTGTACAAGGTTCGTTTATTTGGCGAACCTGGATAATAAGCCTAAACAGGCTGTAACGAGGAAAGCGTGCTCGCAGGCACGAACAAGGCACGAACAAGGCACGTAGGCTACACGCAACAGCGACAATAACACACACGGAGACAAGACACACAGGGGTTTAAATACCCAGCTAACTGGGTACAGCTGAAGGGAATCAGGGAAGGGTGCCTTCACAGGACATGGGAAACAGGACAAACACATACGATGGCGCTAGAAGGCCGGCGACGTCGAACGCCGGAGAGTCACACGCCCGGAGGTGGACCCACCACCAGGAGGCAATGTGACACTATCAATATCTGCAAGTTTGAACAACAAAATAATATAGTGTCTTGATTCTTATTTGAAATGCCCCAGAAAACGCATAATGTAAACAAGTCCCTAGTCCACCAGCTGATTAGACAAGCCTGATGTAGTGTAAAGCATCAGCACCTGAATTGTAATGAACCAAATACAATCAGCATGGTGCCAACAGATATTTCAAGTGTAGAGTATAGATAAGCCTTTCCATCCTGGGGACCCCCCAAAGGTTGAAGGTCATGTCTGTGTTGAGCAGGAACAGTAGCGGGATGTGAGCCTTTGAAGGGTGATTGTTGTCCATACTAGTCAAGGCTGGCTCTGTTCAAACACATTTTCAATGCATTATTTCCTTCCCTGAAATGTTATCAATTAGCTGGGACAGATAGGCAGCATAAATGATCCACTGTTTCACGTCATGCATGACCACATCAAAGAATAAAAGGCAAAGGCAGGGTAAATTGCTGGTAACCTTTATATTTAACTACCAAAATGTTGGCTATGTTCAAATGTGTTTTGTGGCATTTAATCACATTATATAGTGGCATTTCTGTGTACTTGACTTCATCACAAATGGCTGTAATGTTCCTACCCTCAGGTCCAGAATCAGGGTGACACCCCTTGACCCAAAATAAAGATACTTCTGTCCCCCATAAATTGACACATTATTAGAAAGTGGGACATAACTTGCAGCAAGAGCCAGCCCCTGGCCCTCTTTATAAGGTGCATCATATGAAAATACAGAAAGCTTACAGAACTATATAACTTTTAAACACCTCCTATGACCCCCTATAGCTGTATGACAAATGTCCAATTAGTTAGCTTCAAAAATTATCTGTAGAAAGAATGTGGCCCTTTTCTAGAGGTTTACAAAAAACCTGCTCTACCCCTCGTGTTAATCAAGCACAACATGTCAGGTATAAATTAGGCCAAAGAGAAGCTTGTCAGACACATTTTCAGACTAAACAACACATAAAAACCGAAAAATGTGTTTGACATAGGAACATCCAAATTTCTAAAGAGCTAGGAACTTGAATATAACCAAGGTCAAATCAAGATGTCAGTGATCTTTAGGGTCCATTTGTTCAGAAGCAATCTGAGCAGATTTTGGCTATTGAATTTTATCAAATCTGAAAATGATGTTCGTATAAATGTGGTGTTTTCTGCCTTTTCAAATAAAAACACTCAAAGTTGTTTCATTGCATAGCTAGTAGCCTACATTGTTATATGTAGCCCCATTTAGAGCACTGGAAATCTGGATTTTGTCACCTTTAAAAGTGTGTATCTGGATTAGGGTGATCCAATCCAGCTTTGAATAAAACAACACAAAAAATGGTTCACATGGATTACTTGATTGTGGATAGCAAAACATGAGATTAACAAATCTAGATCATTCTGATACAGAAAACACTGTTTAGAACCACTTGGCCCAGGGTCCAAAGCAGGGCTCTATGATGGTCCCAACGTTGCTGGGGAGTTCCCAGTTGTTGTAAAAGCATGCTTCGTTCAAATGCACTCAGAATAATAAAATGTACCTAGTTTTACTAGTAGTTCCCAGTTCTTTTGAAATCTGCAACTTGGTGTAATGTTAATAGTGCTTTTAAAATAAAAACTTAATGCTAGATAAAATAAATCGTCAGGGATCAACATTTCGAAACTCCAAGATGATTCCAGAGTTAGATGACGGTTGAATGCGAATTTCCAAATTAAGCACTTGTTTTTTCCACGACTTCCCAATGTTCTTGAACACCAGTGGAAATCTGTGCAACATTCCCTACAACTCCCAGAATCCATTGCTAATTTCAAACACTACATTAGGCTCTGATTAGTTTGTGTGTTCTGTCAATCATATATCCCACCGCTTGATTTGACAGAAATGCGGTAGCCTTTTGCGGTGGGCGGAATGTACATGTCCTTACGATGTCGTAATCCGTTGCTAACAACCGCTATAATATCAACCTGCCGCAACTTTGCAAGTTGAGCATGCTACTCAGTCATGTTTATAATTATTATGTCGTAGTATTGTGCCATAATGAAGTCGTCCTGGCTTTAACAGTTTGCTTAATTTTTTTATTTCGCTGTTACATCCTGCTCTGCAGTTTGGTCTCTAGTCCGGACATTCATTGCTTGTTTTTACCTTGCCTGATTTCATTCTGGCCTCTACCAGCGTCGGCGAAGCTGTCTTTTCTATATATTGTCCTGTATTGAAACATGTTTATTTTATAAAAATGACAGTGAGGGGGACCCTGTAAACTAAATGACTGTCAGAAATATCGCCTCCATTTGTAATATGGTAAGTAGCCTTCGTTCGCCTGCTGCAGTCAGCATCGAGCGCCTGCTGGAATACTGAGAGAGGTTGAACGTCAAGTTGCTCGTTTAGGAGATCGAACTATTAAGCAGAAGCGTTAGTAATCAAGCGAAAACTCCTTGCATGACAGGGTCGCAAGGGAGGTGGGTTCCATCATTTCAGAAAGGTAGTTCTGTTATAAATTACGTGTATGAGGCCTACTGTTTTTTTTTTTTTTTTTTGAGATAACGACCCCAGCTAATGAACCATGTTTGTTAGCGACGTCATGACCGTTGACATTAGACTATAGGTTGTCAAATCTATATTCGCAAATAGCTTTCACGTGTTCTACCATGGCGCTATTAACTTCGTTTTCAAATTCCATTAGCTGTGTTTTTACCTATCTAAGAGCCCTGTTTCTTCTGAATGTTTCGGTCCGAGTGTGTAAAAAGGTTGTGTCAGAAAAGTGAGTGATGTGGTTTGACAACAGGTGTATTTTTATTTAGTCAGGTGTGATCCTCAATTTTACAAAGAAAGTTCAGCATGGGAATATGACAACATGCATTTGCGCTGTTATTTAAAAGGTCAGTTTGCTAGATGCATATTTGGGGTTATACATCAATATGTGTATTTACAAGTATAATTATAGTAGCAGTTATGGTCAGTGCTTGTTCTGTCTATGAATTTGAGTGGTACATTTATCCATCCTTCAGCTTTTACTAAAACAGAGGCAGGAAGCTTGCACTGTAGTTTTTAAAAGGTCACTGGTATATGTGAGGGTGGGTGTCAGGTCTGCTTTCTCAATTCCATTGATAGTGGGTGACAGTGCCCCTGATATGACACCATCACCACTCAAGCACCTGTACACATTCACCTGGTGCATCAATGGTAAAAGCAGACAAAATATGATTTTATTGCTGGAAGACTTCATGGCTGTTCTATGATTGGAATAATTAGGTTAATTGTGTATGTTAATCACAGTGTTGGTTGATTGTCTTACAAGAGGTCCTTAGATTGCACTTAACATTATTGTCCTC
Organism: Novumbra hubbsi; assembly: GCA_016801125.1. Classification (NCBI taxonomy): domain Eukaryota; kingdom Metazoa; phylum Chordata; class Actinopteri; order Esociformes; family Umbridae; genus Novumbra; species Novumbra hubbsi. Next base: position 5,755 of record JACXGK010003506.1, on the reverse strand, counting down.
TTGACTGTAATTAGTCCCCAGAATGCCTACTCTGGGTTTATGCAACAGGGTTACCTTTCTTTATAGAATAATGTTTAGGTTGTTGTACAGTTTTGGCCAGACGTATTGGTACCTTTACAAAAACATTTTTAAACAACTTGCCATTTCTTCTAGAAAATTGTTGAGACTTTGAATCTTTTGGTAACAACATTTGAGTTGGTTTTCAGCTGAACCAAACCACACAATCTGAATAATTAGCTCATTCCAACATACATTCAATATCATTGTTACCTTCTAGTTGTAGTTAGAAGTAATTTTAGCAGGTGATTGTGAATGGAGCTTGAGTTGCACGTGCCTGCAATATTACTGGTTTACAGACACAACTGTATAACAGTTTCAAATCTGTCCGTGACTCTGTGATGTAAGGACTTATAATAGGACATTCAAGAGAACCCCACTTTTGGCAAAGAAATCTAATAAAGCCTAACTTCAATTTACCAAAACATTCCTGAATATGGCACAGAATGTAGACAGAACGTTTTCGATTAGGGGAAAAAATAGAATTACACCTTCCCCAGGGTCGTACATGAAGGAGATTCAGGGATATCAGAAAGCACACAAGAATGTTCCAAGACAAAATTATGCTCTTGTGAAGTGCCCAGCAAGTCCATATCTAAATCCCATAGCACAGTAGTTCAGAGGTACTGTTCAAATGTTGGAGACCTGGAGCAGTTTGTACCAGAAGAGTGGGCCAAACTGCCAACACAGGAGTGCGGGAAGCCCATCCGTTGCAGTAGGATGCATATAATTGCTTCTATTTTGGCCAAAAGCTGTGCTTCTAAATATTAAGCCGAGGGTGTCAATTTTGTCAGTGCTATCGGCTTATTTTCTGTTTTTAAAAAATATGTATTAACTTCTTCACAGTAAACAAAGTTTCTATAACGTGAACAGTGAGATCATGAATTGTGGAGCCCAAATACATTCAATTGAACATTATTTTTAGAGACTGTGTGTGATTTACAGTATTTGAAGTGCAGGGGTGCCAATACATTTGGTCACAGCCCTATGTGGCTTTTAGAACTGTTGTAATTCCATTTTTGGACATGCAAAAGTGCTTGTAATTTGAGAAGTGCTGAATAGGACTGTATTCCCATCATTTGTGGGTGTGTGTCTTTATCAGAAATTGAAGCTTAAGAATTCCAAGTCAAAACGGAAATGATGGGGAACAAAGCAAGGTATTCTGATGTTCTTTGAAAGGAAGACAAAGGCAGTCATTTAAAGACTAAAGCAACGGTAGCAGAATTCTTTGTGTGTGCTTGCAACAAAGCCGTGGTTTCATTTGGAACCTCTTTTGGCTCTGGGTAGTCAATGGACTCTGTCAGTAGATAAGTGGCCTGTCACTACACTCACAGAATGTTAAATGCTCTTTAATCTTGGTAGTGAGTTTTTCAGAATGATGAAACCGAAGGACTCATCCAGTATGTATTCATACTGATTTCCAGTATGAATACACAGGGTTTGTAATGGGAAACTAGGTGCTTCATGATGACCAGTCATTCATAAATCGTCTAGGCATTTAATTTTTAGTAAAGGTTAGGCTTTAGAGGCTCTGTTAAGGGGCCTTAGTCCATCTATATTACCTGCTATCTAATAACCAGTAGAACAGAGCTGCCTATATTTTCTAGCTGCAGTTTCTAACAGCTTACAATGCCATTCTGATATAGAACAGGCCAATGATTTTAAGGTGTTTTGACAGTGCACATTTGAGCTCATGTTCCTTCTCCCTCTGCTCTCCCTAAGGGCACCAATGCCTCTGCTCTGGAGAAAGACATTGGTCCAGAGCAGTTCCCAATCAACGAACACTACTTTGGATTGGTCAACGTAAGTATCATTCACTCGGTCACACTCCGGATGATTGTTGTAAACGTTGGTGTTCTGTCCAGAACAAGGTGTCCACAGGTGCTTGTCTAGATCTCTAAGGAGCTTCTTTGTAGTATTCCAAACCTTCAGATTGGGAGCACTTATAGCCTGCTCCTTTTTGGAGCAGTTTGGCTACATGTAGTTCAGATTCATCCTTCAAACCTCAGGGCAAATATACAGTTTATATATTATAATTTAAAACAAAATGACAATCTCCAACAGGCAGGTAGAACACCTAAAACATTTTTGTTTAGGAAGTATTCACAATGTCCTGTTTCTCGCTTGCAACCCGTTTGTGTTCAGACAAAGAAGCATGTGCTTTGTGGCCCTCAAGTCAAGATTATTTACCAGTTGTGCTCTAACCGATTGCAGCCGTGCAGTACTTTACCTATAAGTAAAAACAAAACCATATCAAAAGTCATAAACCTGTTTCAGACCAAAAGTCATATCTTGAGTCTTGATGGTCATGCAGCTTTTAACCATGTTAACAATGTCTTCAGACAAAGTGACTGAAAATCTCACCATCTCTTTTTCTGCACGTCCCCACCCCGGTCCGTGCCCACAGTTTGGCAACACGTGTTATTGTAACTCGGTGCTCCAGGCCCTGTTCTTCTGCCGGCCCTTCCGGGAGAACGTGCTGGCCTACAAGGCCCAGCAGAAGAAGAAGGAGAATCTGCTCACATGTCTGGCAGACCTTTTCCACAGCATCGCCACCCAGAAGAAGAAGGTGGGAGTCATCCCGCCCAAGAAGTTCATCTCCCGTCTGCGCAAGGAGAATGGTGAGAGACACTCCAACAAAACCATATACCAGCTGCTTGACTGGAACTGACTGGGAGCGGACTGCTGGGACCGTGGGAGTTGTCATTGCTGGGCGAGTGTCACTGTGAGGTGAAGGGCAGCTATTTGTTGTGGTGGTTGAGGTCATTCAGAGCGTCAAACTAGCATAGAGGCGGCTTGTTCTCATCGGTCCTGACTCCCAGAAGCTCCATGAAGGAACAAGGTACATCTGTGTGGTCGGCCGCTGCCGCCTGGTGCTCATGCACTGGCTCTCGTCTCCTTCACGCTCCCTAACTCTCACATTCTCTCTCGCCACTTCGGCTTTTCACACCCGTGTCATGTCCCGGATACCCCTGGACCGCCTTGTCTGCGGCCCCATAACCCTCCGTCCTCTCCGTCGCCCCCTACAGACCTGTTTGACAACTACATGCAGCAGGACGCCCACGAGTTCCTCAACTACCTGCTGAACACGGTGGCAGACATCCTGCAGGAGGAGAAGAAGCAAGAGAAGCAGAACGGGCGCCTGAAGAGCAACGGCACCCCCGTCAGCGGGGACCCGGAGCCGGAGAGCAAGGCCGGCGAGCCCACCTGGGTGCACGGCATCTTCCAGGGCACGCTGACCAACGAGACCCGCTGCCTCAACTGTGAGACGGTGAGTCGGGGGCCCGCGGAGCGGACGCTTGGTTTCTGGGTTAGCGGGTGTCTGTCACGTCCTTCATATGGGGGGTCCGCGTCCAACCTGACCGGCAGCGTTTACCTCTAGCACTCATCTAGGGAGCCACGCTTATCTTTACTCCTCGTTGGTGTCCTTCGTTAGGGCGTCCTCCCACACTCGTCATGACCGCACCACGGTGGCGTTTGATCAGCCCGTTAGCGGAGCGCTATCTCCTATGTAACGCCACACGTAGAGAAAATGCTGCTGAAGCCTGACGCCTGTGTGGTTTTTGAAAGGTGGCCTCAATTTATTGTACATTGAAATTTATTTTTCATTGTACAATGCCTTGAGTTTTTAGATATGTGTATATAATATACATAAAAGCAATGTTTATAAAAGACTACAGATGACCGAGGTGGTGGCAGTGGAACTATTTTAGGTACTCTCTGAAAAGCTGGGGTTTCAGATGTTTTCTGAAAATGGTTGGAGATATTGCTCTCCTAAGCTCCTGGGAAAGCTGGGTCTACCATTCATTCAGCCCCTCTGCCTGACCCAGGTGCTGTTAACAATCAGGTCACAGGTGTGTCACAGGTGTGTCACCGGACATTCACTTTTAGAATTTTGTAATACAATTTAGGAATTGACTATATTACCTTCAGTGATTGTGTACTGATTTAAGACACTGATCACCTGGTACAAGAAGGGTTTGGTAGCAATCGGTGTGCACATTTGTACGGTTAAATTTTAATAATTTAGTCGGTACTAATATTTTGGTTTTCCACTTAGGTCCCCTTTGGGTTTTTTAATTTAAGGTTTGGTTAAAGAACTGAAAACATTCAGTGAAATATTTAGTTGTTCAAAGTCTGCAAGTGCCAGCTAACAAATCTCCTGCAAAAGGTAATAAAACCCAATGGGTTTTACTTATCCAGGTTTTATTCAGCCTCTAAAGTGGTTGGAGATGCTGATCTCTGTCCCGGTCCAGTCCCGGTTGGCCCTGTGTCCTCAGCAGGTACTGCCCCCTCGCAGAGCCCTTATGAGAGCTACTCCAATCAGGGCCTGAGGCAGGCGGTCCCCACACTGTTTGTATCTGAGACGCCGGAGGCGTTGTGCTCAGAGAAGGGTAACACTGGGCGGGAGTCAGAGCCGGGCACTTCTCACCGACGCATCCTTACGACTCCATGAACACAAATGCCCCTCTCTTTAATCTCGTGAGCCGGCGGGCTCTGGTGTCAGAGCAAGTGGAGCTTCCCTGGTTGTCAGCCTGTGAACAGACTCATACACTCGCCTAATCTCGCTCTCTTTCTCTGACAGGTAAGCAGCAAAGATGAGGACTTCCTGGATCTGTCTGTGGATGTGGAGCAGAACACATCAATAACACACTGCCTCAGGTAACATTCATCTTGTATCAGTTGTTGACCACGCAGAAATAAATGGATAACCAAGCACAGAACAGACTCTGAAATCCCCTTTTGTGTGTAGGTGATCTGTAAATTCCTTCCATTGCCACACCACGCTATGTTATGGTAATGGTGTGTAGCTTTATATTAACTGTGTTTTGCTAGGTAGTGCTGGCTGGGGTTGCTGGCTGGGCATAAATTCCACTGACTCGGACCCTAGTGCTTGAATCACAATTGGAATCACCATAGCTATTTTTAACCCTAACCATATTGGAGTGTTAGATGTTTTTATCTACTGAACTAATCCCTAATCTTACCCACACTCGTTTGTTACCTTACCTTGTAACTATGTTTATCTATAGCAAAGTTTGCTGCTGCAGTGTTTTTAGATCTTTTTCTCAGATGTTACTATGGTATACTGAAGTATAATTACATTAAATACAGTGGGGATAACAAGTATTTGATACACTGCTGATTTTGCAGGTTTTCCTACTTACAGAGCATGTAGAGGTCTGTAATCATAGGTACACTTCAACTGTGAGAGACGGAATCTAAAACAAAAATCCAGAAAATCACATTGTATGATTTTTGATTAATTAATTTGCATTTTATTGCATGACATAAGTATTTGATACAGCAGAAAAGCAGAACTTAATATTTGGTACAGAAACCTTTGTTTGCAATTACAGAGATCATACGTTTCCTCTACAACTACCCTCATTAATACTGTCTCTGTAAACTTACCCCTACAACTACCCTCATTAATACTGTCTCTGCTAACTTACCCCTACAACTACCCTCATTAATACTGTCTCTGCTAACTTACCTCTACAACTACCCTCATTAATACTGTCTCTGCTAACTTACCCCTACAACTACCCTCATTAATACTGTCTGCTAACTTACCCCTACAACTACCCTCATTAATACTGTCTCTGCTAACTTACCCCTGCAACTACCCTCATTAATACTGTCTCTGCTAACTTACCCCTACAACTACCCTCATTAATACTGTCTCTGCTAACTT
>JACXGK010003505.1:21803-44832 GCA_016801125.1 Novumbra hubbsi | reverse complement strand
TGGCAATCTTACGTTCTCACCCCCTCTCATCCTCTCACCCCCTCTCATCCTCTCACCCCCTCACATCTTCTCACCCCCTCTCACCCTCTCACCCTCTCACCCCCTCTCTCAATCTCTTCTCCTATTTGTCTCTCTTCTTCTCTAGCTGCTTCACCACTCAATCTGCAGAATTCCACCACCTTAATCCATGGATTTAAATGTACATCTCTTACAATGTATGCCTTCGGCACTGCTAGAAAAACGTTACTGATGTACTGGATCAATTTAATTTCACACACACACATATAATGCACATGTTCCATGACATCAGTTCCATGACCGTGACATCCAGTTCCATGACCGTGACATCCAGGACCTTGATGCCTAGAAGCATATATGCTGTTCCTTGTTTACCACATGCTGTTCCCTGTTTACCACATGCTGTTCCCTGTTTACCACATGCTGTTCCCTGTTTACCACATGCTGTTCCCTGTTTACCACATGCTGTGCCCTGTTTACCACATGCTGTTCCCTGTTTACCACATGCTGTTCCCTGTTTACCACATGCTGTTCCCTGTTTACCACATGCTGTTCCCTGTTTACCACATGCTGTGCCCTGTTTACCACATGCTGTTCCCTGTTTACCACATGCTCAACAGTTTCTAATGTGTGCAGTTTAATGTCATACTACTACAAAAATGTACTCCCTTTCAGCTCTTAACAATGTTGCAATGTTCCAGCTTACCTCTATTGCTCTCTCACTATTGTTCACTCCCCCCCACCCCCTTTCTTTCCCTTCACCTCCTGTTCTCTTGGTACTCATGTGTCCCTCTGGAAGAGCGTTGTCCAGTCATCACCTCTCACACATCTCCAGGAGATCAAAGGTAGCAGGTAGGGATCAGAGAGACAGAGAACAAAAGAGGATGAGTGATAGAGGGGACAACTGGGTGTGTGTCAGGGAGAAGCAGAGAGAGTGAAAGAGATGGATGAAGGGAAATATATAGAAATACTAGGAGAGATACAGACTACAGAGAGGATGTTGAATCTAAGAGCATCCTGATTTCTCTCTTGAGGGTAATGTCCATGGCCGAATCGCGAATATTGAGCTACACACCATTAAAGAATAAGTTTGATATTTTTGAACCTGGGGCCTATTTTCAGATTATCTAGCACAATCCTTGTATGTACAGGTTTTTGTGAATTATTGCAGTCTTTAGTTTTTTCAAATGTTTTCGGCAGTCCCGGCTACAATGAAAGTGAACCAGGCAACTGATGTAGCGTTTGAAAATATATGATACATTCAGTTTTCCAAAACGGGAAGGCCAGAGTATATTGATTTAAGTCCCCCCAAAAAATCTCCAGAACTAGCATTGTATTGTACTGGTTACGTTCTATCTGAAACCAAATAATTATTTTCATAAACGATGCACTACCACAGAACATCAGTAAACTTCCACACTAAACTTTTTCAAAACCAAGTTGAACTACTGCATGAACTACTGTTGGAATTGACTAGCTAGCAACTAGCAGAATTTACGGGAATTATTCACAAGGGTTTGACAGTGTGCGTTCCCTGAATGTGATAATAAAATGAAATTAAGCTCTAGGATGACTTTTCATTCTCTGGCCTAGAAAGGATAATACATTGACCCATTGTCCTACAAATTGAACTTTGACTAGGTAACATTTTGATATTGCTGACTTTAAGAAAGTACAACAAAAAGGGATTACTAAATTTAAAAAATATATATTTCTGTTCCCCATGTCGGACCATCAGCACTACCAAACTACCCAGGAGTTCAGGTATGTGGGGTAAATCGTATTCATTAGCCTGCCATTAAATGAAACCCATGTTTCGGCCGCGAAGTTGTCTGGTTGCGAATCTACTTCAGCTCTCTTCGTATTCCTTGTCTGTATACTCTGGTTAAAACCAGTAGGCATTGTCATCAAAATCGTTGGCCTATTTCAAACAACGCTCGTTTTGGCAAAACCTTTGGCAACATTCTTGGGGAGAAAATACGGAAAACTGTATCAATATACCCTTGCCCTCTCGTTTTGGAAAACCAAATGTATCATATATTTTCAAACCTTATATCGTTTGCCCCATTCCCTTCCGTTATAGCCCAGAGAGAGAGACTACCGAAAAACAATACAAAACTGTGATAATTCCCAAAATACTGTCTACAATACTGTCAAAATTGTCTACATACAATGATTATGCTATCGTTTACATGGATTATGCTTTTATTCATATCTCCAGACTGGTTAAAGATAACAGCCTATGTTTTTTCCACGTTGAAGGGAACAGTCTTCCGAAAAGACTGACGTGTCGTTTGTGTATTTCTATGAAGTAGAAACCTTTCAAATCTCGACTACAAAACACTATCATAAAAAAACCTATAAAACGCACCTGTTACATTTCTATTCTTATCTCCGGACAGGTTAATGATAGAAGTTTACAGTTTGTTCCACGTTCTAGGGGACAGTCTGCTGCTGTCGTTTGTGTATTTCTGTGAAGTAGAAGTCTCCCAAATCTCGACCAAAAACCCTTAAGCATTCTGTTGAATTGAATAAACGTTTTTATTTTTTCATAACTAATGAGCCCATTCTGGTGAGACTGAAAATTGCAAACTTTACAATGCCAAAGCAAAGCTTGAACATGTACCTCAAGCTAGCTTGATGACATATTCAACTTTAAAATGAGGCCATTGTATGTGTGGATTACTGAAGATCTGAAACCCCCAAATGCATTCCTATGAAGTAGACTAATACATGGACCAGAGCATGGTTCCACAACAGAAAAACTCAGTCTCCCTTTCTTACTTTATCTCACCATCTCAGAGGTCCAGTTTCTGAACCACATCAGGTTTTCCTTGAGAGACCAACATAAATGCTTTTTGCCCAACCCACTTTCTTCTGCTTTGCATTTGTTTCACAAACAAAGCAAAAAGTGAAAGCAGATGTTTAGTTGGTTTCAGACATGCAAAGCAGCTGAATAATCTCAGGGTTGGGATGGAATGGTGTGACATCCCCGGAGACCAATCGTTTACCACACATTCCTGTGGCTGGCTGGGTCCACAGACAGTACTTACAACACTCACCTTGCATTGAGCATCTAGCACTCCCAATAAATACTCCCAATAAATACTATACATATTATCTTCGAGATAAGACCAAATTTGAAATTTGCTAAAGTTTGCTGGTGTGTGTCCATGTGTTAGTTTTCCCAGGGATAAGACAATCGTACACTGTTATTTTGCAGTGACTGCTATACTGTTGTAGACTCTATGCCTCCTGTCATCAAGAAGAAGCCTTAGCTTCATCATAAGCAGCAACATGATATCCCAATCAGAGTGGTCTGGTGAGCAACACTTGGAGATGTCATCTCATTATCCTGTATTAATTGTTTGTCACAACTCTGAGTCACTGAGATGTACAGTAGGGATTTTACATATGATGTTAATCTTTTAATTGAAGTAATATGGCTTGGTGGCATAATATTGTTTGTGTTACGTGTGTAGGGTAAAGGACTGGTTTGTGTGTGTGGAAAGTGTGTGAGCGGCTAACTAGTTGAATAAGGCCTTGCTGAAGACATAGATTTTTCACATATAGAGCCACGGAGACACAAACAAGATGTGAACCCATTTTACACATACGACAATTCAGCTCCAATGCTGTTTCTTTATAGATTTATGATAGCACACACAATGTGGCATCTGTCCATTTTACAGTCAGTTCAACCCTTCAGAAATTCTAAATATGTCATTCAAATTAAGAGTTTTACGTAACGCATTATGACAGGCTGAACCACCAGGGCTGTTATGGAACATCAATATGCTAGGAATGTTGGGCAAAACCAAATTTATGCATAGGCTCCTTTAGTTATACTGACTTGTCAAATGCTACCAAGGTCTTATTTACTTTACATTTTCCAAGACATATCAAATAAGCCTAGAGGCGCTAGATGCATTTGTTGTGCCAACTGACAGATATAGTTTATAGAGATATTATCACGGTCTCTGTGACTGATAGAAACCAATTGCGGACATATTGAAAGAAAACTGTGAATTTATTAACACAAAACAAACACGAACTTGACCCGAAAATAAAGGTGCTGGATTAAACAGCAAAACATATATCTAGCAAAACATAAAACAAACTGTGAAATAACATGTAGCGTATCCACAGAACATAGAACCAAACAAAACAGGACCGTGAACTTTGTTAAGTTGAACAAACAATAAGCCACACCAAACTAGGATGACTATAGGATGCCTAGAGGCACCTCTATACGCCATGTCCTGACTGTGAGCCCGAGGCACAAAGATGGCCCCCAGCCAGGACATGACAGATATGGTTTATAGATATAGAGACGCCACATTCCGAGGTAGCTTAAGTCACATTTTAAATGGAGCTGACAAGAGTTTTAAGAAGGTGGAAGACAATTGTATCAGAACTCTATCAAGTTTCAGCGCAAACGTGCACGCTAATTCAAATGCTATGCATTCTAGTCTCACAATCATAATGTCAACAAGACCCAAGTCAGTGATTTGATGCCCAACATATCACTTCTCAAGTGACAATTATTGGCCACTGGAAACATCACCCTTCTCCAGGTTAAATCTCTTGATGAAATAATTGATTGCCTCGAATAACTCAATAAACCTTAAAAAAGGTCAGTCAACAAGATTTGTGTGATCAAAACCCAGAGAAATCAACAAAATGAAGTTTAGTGTGCTGTCTCTTCCATCCCTTTGTCTCTGTCTTCTTCTGTCTCTCTCCATCAATCCTTCTTACTGTCAATTCCTCCCTCTTTATCTCTCTCCCTCTGTCTCTCCCCTCTCCTCTTGATTAAATAAACAGGAAGGAGCCTTGTAACCAGAGAGTTCAGACACAAGCCTAGAAAAACTGGATGGGGAAGGCTAGGGGTTCAAGCAGCACACAAACAGATACTCACTGCTCCTTCATCCATCTTGCTACTTTTGCCACAGAACAGGTTGGTCATAATTATGTTGCATAGGATGTCTGTGAGCAAATCACATGCAGTGGCCTTCATGAATACTGTCTACAATGAACTCATTTAGTAGAGCCAACTGACTATCAGCCATGAAAACCCCAAAATTAAGCACTGCAGAACATGTAATATCATACATCTGAATTGAGCATTACATGCATAAAACACAAATGAGCACAAACACCACATGGGATTGATTAAGAGAAACATTCTACACTCAACAGTAGTTTACTCTGGTCTAGTGGCTAGCTTAGCTTGTGGACAGCACTGTACTGACTTGTGATTTGCTGTCTGTAACCAATGGAACGCCGCAGGCCTAAAACCCATGATGTTTTTCTGTAAGACTTGGGAAAAGGTGTGTGTGTGTATGTGTGTGTTTGTGGGAAGTTTGGGGGTTATGGTGGGGTGGAGTAGAGGGGAGAATAAATGTAATAATTTATGTTTTCTGGACAATGAAGTAACTTATGATGACACTCTTTCTATTCATGTCCAAGCACTGGGTCTGTCCTATCAAAACCATATGAGGACACTCTTTTTATTCATGTCCAAGCACCGGGTCTGTCCTATCATCACCTTCTCCACAGCCGCCTGAAACCTAGAGCTCACTGAACAAAATTCCTGCAGAAGCTTTCAGATGACTCAATCTTTTGCTGGATAAATATAGCTGTATGTGCAGTATTATGATGATGGTGTGGATAATAGAGAAATACAAATAATGAGGTAAATATAGATGCTGTGTTCAAAGAGTTATATATGCATGTTACTGGCAAGAGGAAAGGCTAGAGACTGAAGGAAATACAGATACATATATTTAGAGAAATGTGGAAATGTAATGAATGTTGAGGATACATCTATTTAGATAATTCTGGAAATGTAATGAACAATAAAGATAAATCTATTTAGAGAAATGTGGAAATGTAAAGAACGGCGAAAATATATCTATTTAAAGAGAAGGGAGAAAGAATCATGGCAGCCAGTCATTGAACAACCCAGCTGTGCTCTGTCCCATGGTTGGTGTATGGGTTTACATGTGCTCCCCTCACAGACAATAACGAAGGCTTTGTGTGATTCTGCCAGGTCATAGGTCAAGGTGGATGAGGCAGCGAAAGGCAGACACATTTATCTGGAGGTGTGGAGGGGTGGAAGGCTAACACAGAGAGACTGACAGGACAGCCTGTGTGTGTCTGTTGAAAGAGTGCAGATTTTTCATTCTTCACAATTTGAGAGCACTACTACACATTTTCTTCTGCCTTAATTACCTGTATTTCATTCATCCACACTGCGCCTGCCACCTTCCGCAGTTTAATTCTATCATCATTCCACTGTCTCTCACCCATCCACTTTCCTCCCTCACCCTGACGCTTTCTCTCCCATCCTGTGTCCCTCTACCTGTGCTCCCTGCTTTGCTATCAGTGCCATCTGTACCTCCCCTGGTCAGACTAATCTGTCTGGTAGTGGCGGTGTGTGTGTGTGTGTCTGTCATTGGCTATGTAATTGGAGACGTTTAGGAGGTCATCTCATCCAGGTGGGCGGGGGACGGAATGTGTAATTGATCAGGAACCCCAGCTTCCCACGGCTGTACCACCTCACAGCATGTTGGAATCATTTTATATAATGTAGAAAATGTGCTAACCTAACAGGTAATCAAGCATTCACAACATTGTGAAATATGTTGCATAAAGCATATGCAGCTCCATCTATAAATACTGTGGGAGGAACACTTCCGGAAAACATTGTCTGTGAACACAGTATGTCACTTCATGGAATACTGCAAGTTAAAACTCTACCATGCACAGAAGAAACCATATATGAACAAGATCCAGGAACACTGCCACATTCTCCAGGGCCAAGATCACTTAAGATTGACTGAGGAGAAGTAAAAAACTGTCCAAAAAATATTTGATTTTGTATGTTTGCCCACTAACAAATAAATGATCAGTCTATAATCTTAGTTGAACAATGAGAGACAGAATAACAAAAAATAAGTTATACATTGATTTGCATTTTACTCAGTAAAATAAGTATTTAATCCCTTATCAATGAGCAAGATTTCTGTCTCCCAGGTGTCTTTTATACAGGTCACGAGCTGAGATTAGGAGCACTCTCTTAAAGGGAGTACTCCTAATCTCTGCTTGTTACTTTAAAAAAAAAGACACCTGTCCACCGAAGCAATCAATCAATCAGATTCCAAACTCTCAATCAATCAGATTCCAAACTCTCCACCATGGCCAAGACGAAAGAGCTGTTCAAGGATGATTAGACAATATTGTAGACCTACAAAAGGCTGGAATGGACTACAAGACCATTGCCAAGCAGCCTAGTGAGAAGTTTACAACAGTCGTGTGATCATTTGCAAATGGAAGAAACACAAAATGACATTCAATCTCCCTTGATCTGGGACTCCATGCAATCTCACCTCGTGGAGTTTCAATGATCATGAGAACGGTAAGGAATCCGCCCAGAACTACACAAGAGGGTCTTGTAAATAATCTAAAGGCAGCTTTGACCATAGTCACATTCAGTTCGTGAATGTCTAAAATCCTGCAGCGCCCACAATGTCCCCCTGTCCACATCCGAATGATTCAGAGGAGAACTGGGAGAAAGTGTTGTGGTCAGATGAGACCAAAATCAAGCTCTTTGGCATCAACTCAACTCTGAGTGTTTGGAGGAGGTGGAATGCTGCCTATGACCCCAATAACATCATCCCCACCATCAAACATGGAGGTGGAAACATTATGCTTTGGTGGTGTTTTTCTGCTAAGGGGACAGGACAACTTCAACTAATCAATTTATAATCAGTTTTTCTGAATATTCTAGTTGTTATTTTGTCTCTCGTTGTTCAAATAGACCTACCATAAAATTATAGACTGATCATTTCTTTGTCAGTGGGCAAACGTACAAAATCAGCAGGGGATCAAATAATCTTTTCCTCCAACGTAGGTCTAACTACTAAAAATATGAAATATTTTTTGGGAGTCATGGACGCCACATGCTTCTGGCTTATGAGGAGAAGGACCATCCAGCTTGTTATCAGCACAGAGATCAAAAGCCAGCATTCGTGATGGTTTGGGGGTGCATTTGTTCACATGGCATGGGTGCTTTTCTCATCTGGGAAGGCTCCATTATTGCTGAAAAATATATTCAGCAACATATGCAGCCATCCAGACAACAACTTTTTCAAGGAAGACTTTGCTTATTTCAGGAAGACAATGCCAAACCACAACAGCATGGCTCCATAATAAAATAATATGTGTGCTAAACTGGCCTGCCTGCAGTCCAGAACTGTTGAAAACATTTGGTGCATGAAATGAAAAATAGACAAAAACGTCCCCGAACTATTGAGTAGATGAAATCCTATAGCAAGCAATAATAGGAATATGTTTCACTTTCAAACTACAACAGTTGGTCTCCTCAGTTCCCAACTGCTAACCGAGGATTGTTAAAAGAAGAGGTAAACATGCCCCTGTCCCAACTTTTTGGAAACTTGTTGATGGCATCAAATTAAAAATGTGCATGTTTTTTTCCAAGAACAATAACATTTCTCAGTTTGAACATTTATATGTTTTCCTTGTACTAGTTTCAATTAAATATAGAGATACATTATTTCATTATGCATTCTGTTTTAGTCAACATTTTACAAAGCGGGTTGTATGTTAGTATAGCTGAACATAAAATGTTGTACTGATAACAGAAGCAATAAAACTTCTTTAGACTACTTGAGTATCTAGATTAAATCTGCAGCTGTGTTGTGCATGACGCCATCTATCAAGCATGATGAAGGCAATGTGTTTGTCTTGGGGTGCTTTGGTGGTGGTAAAATGGAAATATATCAGTCAATTTTGTTACGCCATGCCATATCCATATCCCGTGGATGGAGCATGATTGGGGACAATTTCCTGGACTATGATTCAAAGCACAGCTCCAAACTACGTATGTACAATTTTTGGAAGAAGCAGTCAGCTGGTATTAATGGAGTGGACAGCACATTTACCGAAACTCAACCCTACTGAGCTGTTGTGGGATCACGTTGACTTTATTGTATTTCAAATGTGCTCATCAAGCTCATCCAACTTGTGGGAGTTGTGTCAGGAATCATGGGGGGAAATCTCTTCAGTTGACCTCAACACATTGATGACTGGAATGCTAGAGGTCTGCAAAGCTGTAATTGCACATTAATAAAAAATTTGCAAGTGCGTCCGTATAAGTGCGTCTGTTGGATTAGAATACAAATTGAATGTTTATGTTGATGGAGATTGGCTGTTATTATTATAATGGCCTGTTTTGAGTGGCTTAGACTGCCCACTTTGTTTTTGTGTTCAGAATGTTTGCTGTGTGGGAATTCAGATGATGGTTGTGATATCATTTTGAAAACATGTAATTGCTAAGGCTTGGGAATGCCTTACCCTTGAGTGGCACGCATTGTGTCAGATGTAATTATATTGATGGGGTTTACCCGTGTTGTATTGCATGCGGCTGCAGAAAAAAAGCAGAGAATGAAAGTCTAATCAACAACAGACAGCAACATGAGGTACATTACTGGTACTACCCAGGCACTTGGTCTGACGAACATTATGACATTTGTAAAACTACTGTGCAAAATAACCATTGGACTCCTAACTGCCATTGTGGACTAACATGTACATCAAACTATAGCACTCTAGTTAGTTGAAACATATGTGGCGTTTTTGGGGTGTATATCCAGGACTAGAGACAAGGCTATCTGGTGTGTTAGGGAATGGACAGAGCTGTGTATGCAGAGGATACAAAATGGTGGCTTGTTGTTTTGTCTGAGCTGGTGTCATAGAGCAGGGTCACGGAAACCACCCGTGGTTTTGGTAAGAAATCATCATTTATCACCTGGTGATTCAATGGGGTTGAGTTACTAGAGGGAGAGAGAGAGGGATGCTTGGGGCTGAAGAGAGATGAAGAGAGATAATTAAGGGAAGTATGATGTTTGCACTTATTAACGTACATGAGTGTGTTTGTCTGTGTTGAAATGAGAGTTTGTCTGTGCAAGTATTTGTACAAGGCAAAACACTCAAAAGACATAGCATTTTTAGTTTTTTTTATTACACCATGTAGGGGTTTTCTCATTTTTAGTTCAGCGCTGTTCACCCTTAATCACTTCAGTGTTATTAATATGGCTTTGTTGTGTTACCTTCAGGCAACTTCTATTAAGCTTCTTGGTGTTGCAGAGCAGCCCAATCAACTTGTGCTTTTGCAAAAAAACATGAGTATTGCCTACTGCAGTATATATCTTGAACATTCTCTGTAAAATATGGTTAATAGTTGGTTGACTTAGATTTAAATGTCTATTAAATTGTTGTGAGCATCCCACGCCAGCATGTCAAATGGATTTGACTGTTCTGTTAAATGAATAGACACGTGTAATGATGATAGAAAGCCTGTGTACATTGGAATGAATCGCAGCATTTTATCAAATTCATAGTTTCCAGGAAACTTAAAAAAGAGATTGGTTTAACCCATACAACAGGGTCAAATATAAGTCTTTTTCTTCTTTTCATACCTCTCTGACATAAGAAATACACTCTACTAAGTGTGATATTTTGGGGTGAAAAGTAATCTAAACGTTGAATTAAATAGTTACTTTTGTAACTATTTACTTCATTATGACTTAAAAATTAAGTCATAATGGCTTATTTTGAGTCACCACCCAAACATTGGTAAATACATTACATGTGTTAAAACTATACAGAAATCATGAGATTTTTAAGGATTAAATTAATTGTCTTATACTACACGTTGGCTGGTACACAAGAAGTACATTAGAAGTATTTATGGCATGTTGTAGTTTCCACATTCTAAAAACAAAGTGGATTTATTTGGTATTTATCCTAATTTTGATGTGGGGGAAAAAGGCATCTATGTTTTTGTTAACTACAATTACTACGTTGTGGTCAACTTTTTCTCAGGTGCTCCATAAAGCTTGTGTGGCACAAAGGGACTGGAAATCTTGCTAGTATTGTGTGCTATATTGATGGAGTCATGTATGGGAAAATCCAAGAAGGTGTGCGTCAGCCTGCTAGTAACACATAGCTGGGGTGCAGGTTCACCTTTCAGCAAGACAAGCATCCTAAACACAGGCAAGTCTACACTGGAGTGGTTCAACCTCTTACTGGGGTGGTCTGAACAAATCTCCGAACAGTAACATAACAGACCTAGTTTGAGGTTTGACACAATAAACAACTCAGAATAGTCAACCCTAACCTCAATGCACAGCTCAAATCAAATGTTATTGCCATGTTGCCAGATGCACTTCACAGTAAAAAGCTTACTTACAAACTCTTTACCAACTGCACAATTACAAGTGGTGATGAGATTGACAAAAGAAAGATTATACACAAGACTACAAAACCGTTACGCAAAACATTTCTGTGAAATACTGGGGAACTTATGATATGAAGTCATACTTGGTACTGCACAATGAGTAAGAAGTATTAGCAGCTAATCTTGAGTTGCGCTCAATGAACTCCTTTGGTGTTTTGTTATATTTTAGTTTGGGATGTATATAGTAGTAATACTGTAGTACATAAACTGTAGTATTGGGAATACATTTTAAATATTAAATCATTTCAATCAATCAATCATGACACAACATTGATGCAAGATACATACTACATTCATGTCAGGTACTGTATATCCTTGCTTGTACCTTAAAATGTTTGCACTAACTGTAAGCAATGCTGGAGGTTTAGCAGTTTTAGTACTAAAATGCATGATGCAATGTTAAACATTTTATTATTTCTTAAATGTGTTATTATGCTTATGATTAAGTAAATACATATTTTATTTATTAAAATAAAGTTTTGCATTGGCATCTTGGCAACCTGTTTGTCATATTGAAAAGTTAATCGCTGCCGATATTATTATTTTATCGAAGCTTTGCTGAGACACTTTTTTGAAACAACTGAAAATCTGATTATGTGTGTAATTATCAGTTGCTTGTGTTAGTGAAACTTTGAAATAGCTTAGCTTATAGAGATAACACACAGTTTTGGACTCTAACCAAACGTTATCTTTAGAGATAATGTAACTAATTACCTTTGCCATGAACTAATAAGTATAGTCATTTCTTGCTTTTCAAAGAAGTAATCTCAGATTCCTGACTATTTGTAGGTAATGATACCAACTGTGCGTGAACATCTCTCAGGAAAGTGAGTCCGCTAAATGACTTGTATGTAAAACATAACCTCCTGTTTTAGCATACAACACCAATCTCTACACTAACCTGAACCTAAATCCTTGTTTTAATGTTCAATCCTTGCCTTAAGTAAGGCTTTTGAATTAAGCAATATGCTTGTAAACTGTACAAACAGTATTGAAACAGTGGACAAATTGTTGGACTTCTGGTGTCAATATGTCCCAACCCCCGGTTCATAACGTACCTCACCCTGGAGGGATACTCAAATTGCATTTTGGCAATGATATCCTGTCTGAAAAAATTATCAAACTGAGTTTGTCTGCATACATTTTACCGGCACAGACAAGACTTGTTAATTGCAAGCAGATCTCTTTTGGGAGCGTATGTGGGTGTGGAGGAGAACTGTGGGCTTGGACGTGTTTACCCATGTCAGCTTTGTGTGTGTCACGATTAAATGGGGTATCGACGAAGGTGGGATGGCTGAAGTCCATCCCCTGTATTGGAGTGGTTCTCTCTGAAGTGTCATGGTGACAGTAACTAGATCCCCAGCAAGGCCATCCAGCTGACAGACAGATCAGTGAGTGCTCAGTGGCTACCTGTCTGAGAAGAGAGATACAGGGATAGAGCTTTTTACTCTGCACTGACCATAAAGATTGGAGTTTGCAGATAGGAAGTAGAGGTAAGTGACAGACCGACTATACAAATGACAAAGAGTCTAACTTCTTACTCACCCCCTCTCTTGCGGCAAATTAAGAAAAACTTCACCTGTTCAATCCTGACCCTACTCTACTTACCATGAGTCCATCCTCACCTCCTCCATTTGAGTTAGCAGCTAGAGGCAAACTGCAACACATTGTATGGTTACACTTTAAAATGTGTCCCTATGTGTTTCCTACCACCAGCATCTCCCTGCCTCTATCATGTTGTAACATGGGTACTAATACACAGTGAGTTGCTTGTAAGCCATTATCCCATTATGTGTCCTACTCCTGTCTGTCCATAGGGCAGTGTGTCCTACTCCTGTCTGTCTGTTCATGGGGCAGTGTCTTACTCCTGCCCTGTTGGTCCATGGAGCAGTGTGTCTTACTCCTGTCTGTCTGTCCATGGGGCAGTGTGTCCTACTCCTGTTGGTCTGTCCATGGGGCAGTGTGTCCTACTCCTGTCTGTCTGTCCATGGGGCAGTGTGTCCTACTCCTGTCTGTCTGTCCATGGGGCAGTGTGTCCTACTCCTGTCTGTCTGTCCATGGGGCAGTGTGTCCTACTCCTGTCTGTCTGTCCATGGGGCAGTGTGTCCTACTCCTGTCTGTCTGTCCATGGGGCAGTGTGTCCTACTCCTGTCTGTCTGTCCATGGGACAGTGTGTCCTACTCCTGTCTGTCTGTCCATGGGGCAGTGGTCCTACTCCTGTCTGTCTGTCCATGGGGCAGTGTGTCCTACTCCTGTCTGTCTGTCCATGGGGCAGTGTGTCCTACTACTGTCTGTCTGGCTCTATATTCCAGTGCTCCACAGTATTGCATTATGAGATTATAGTGGGCCAAGTAAATACCTGCTTTATTGCAGCTCATCCATTTGGTTTATACCTTATTGTATTATGGAGCCGGAATGCCAGTAACAATTATGTCAGACATGTCCCCCCTCCAAGTTTATATTGTTTTCACTTCACGATAGGAGGATTGGTTTTCACTAAGCTTGTGTTTTTACTTGAGGATCTACAATATAGGTCAGTAAACTATAGGGAGAGCCTGGTTATCTTTCAAACCCAAACGACCCCACATCTAGATCTCCCTGAGCTCACTGAACACCCTCTATCCAATTAAATGCAGCGTCTGTTTATTTGGGGACATTTTGATACTAAAAATAGTTCTAGCTTTGTTTCTTTTTGGTACACATGGCGTTCAAGAGATCAAATTTTCAGGCTCCCTTGAGCCTAAACAATCATGACTACAACACCTTTTGTGTATAATTTGCACAGATTCAAATGTTAAATTGAAACAAATACGAACATGCCGAACTGCAATATGAGTCAGTAATGAATAAGGAAATAAAAAAATCTTTCCAAATAACTTGACGCCAGGATGATGTTCCTGTTTTACTTTTCTACGCTAAAAGTCAGGTCATGACAGATGGCTGGCTGGGTCATTTAACGAAACACCTTATCTGAGAGCAGCTGGTTGATATCTGTGGTGATATCTGATGGTTATCTCCTGCACACTGTGGAGTTGTCTGGTCTTTACTACCTAAGAAAGAAGGTCCAATGTATCAAAGACTCTTACATGCAAAGTTCATAAAATGCTTATTAACTTGTATTTATTCCCATGCAACCAAGTAGTTTAAATGTTTTTAAGTTGACCTTTTCTAACATCTAACATATTGCACAAATCAACATGCAAGTGTCCTGCACCCAGCAGATATGGGTCAGGTTTGCTGGCCACTGAGGCCGAGCTCCAGCTTGCAATCAAATGGGTATCTGGTTGCACCAGCATCACCTTCAAAATGAAAAAAATGAAATATGACAAGGTTTCTGATTTGGTGAAATGGTAGGTGTATCATTAATTATCTAAACCCCCTACAACCGTCATGAGTTGTGTGTATGACTGAGTATCACTCATCAACCAAACCCCCTACAATCGTCATGAGTTGTGTGTATGGCTGAGTATCACTCATCAACCAAACCCCCTACAACCGTCATGAGTTGTGTGTATGACTGTGTATCACTCATCAACCAAACCCCCTACAACCGTCATGAGTTGTGTGTATGACTGTGTATCACTCATCAACCAAACCCCCTACAACCGTCATGAGTTGTGTGTATGACTGTGTATCATTCTCACTCAACACTCTTCCTCCCAATGGCTGGCAGCCGTGTTCTATGAAATAAACATTTTATGTAGTATCAGAGGTTGTTCTACAAAAAACAAGCTCCTTTTCATTCCAACATATGCTAAAGTCACTATTGGCATCATTATGGAGATTATAAGAAATATTCATTTTATCAAGCTGCCTCATCCCCAGTCTTACACTGAATCTGCTCCCCGGACGTATGTGAGAAGCTGTAGGGGAGGGCCTTAATGATGTGCATTTGATGAACAATTAGTTATTTTTAGAAATGAACCGTGACTTGAGGTTTCAGTTAACTGTTTGCCAGCAGTGGGTCAGGGGGTGCTTTGGGCTTTACGGACTTAAATTAATCTGATCAGTTACAAGGTTTTTACATTTGAATGATAGAGTTGATTTTATCATGCCATTTTAAAAGGCCGTTGCTGGAAATAACAATTTGTTCTTGGCATAGCAACCCGGTAGAATAATGGAATTGTGCCCTTAGATGCAGGCATGATTTCGAAACAAACAATCTAGTTATCTAATCTGAATGTAAATTTATATTTATATATTATATTTTACACTTTTTTTACTGTATTTTGTACTACATTCATTGGCACCAGTATAATAGATTTATTTTAATGACATGTATTTTTCAAAGACCAAACAAGCTGCAATAAAATGGTGATTAAACGAACCAACCGCAATAGTAGCAACTGTTATAACAGCAAGATATCGGCACTGTTCTTCAGGGGTTTTATTGTTTTCAGAAATGTGTCCAGATTCTGTAGTGTTTACAAAGTAGACAGGTTTTGTATTTCAAACAGGTTTTATACATAATTGCTTAAAAGTTTCCAGTTTGAACTTATAACAGTGTTTGCATCCTTAACCAATGCCATATTTACTTTCTGAATAGCACCGGATATGTCAGTGAACCAGGGCATGGATCTGTTCCTCACTCATATTCCTTGATATGGAGCATGCCTTTCACCAATGGATGTGACAACACTAGTGGAATACTCTAGTACTACAGTAGCTTGGCTTCTGGTATAGTAGATATGCAGTGATGTTGGTAAAAGTAAAGACAGCTTGTTCACAATTTTCTTTTTAAATACAGTGCATCCGGAAAGTAATCACAGCGCTTCCCTTTTTCACGTTGTTGTGTTACAGCCGTATTCCAAAATAGATTAAATTCACACAATACCCTACAATGATAATGTGAAAAAAGGAAATATATTTTTTGGCAAATATATAAAAAAAAAAATCACATGTACATAAGTATTCACAGCCTTTGCCATGACACACAAAATTGAGCTCAGATACATGCTGTTCCCACTGATCATCCTTGGGATGTTTCTACAACTTGATTGGAGTCCACCTGTGGTAAATTCCGTTGATTGGACTTGATTTGGAAAAGCACACACCTGTCTACATAAGGTCCCACAGTTGACAGTGCATGTCAGAGCACACACCAAGCAATGAAATCCAAGGAATTCTGTAGAATTCAGAGACATGATTGTATCGAGGCACAGATCTGGGGAAGGGTACAGAAAAGGTTCTGCAGTTTGAAGGTCCCAATGAGCATAGTGGCCTCCATCATCCGTAAATGGAAGATGTTTGGAACCACCAGGACTCTTCCTAGAGTTGGCCGCCTGGACAAACTGAGCGATCAGGGGCGAAGGGCCTTAGTCAGGGAGGTGACCAAGAACCCGATGTTGACAGAGCTCCAGCGTTGCCGGGTTAAGAGAGGAGACATTTTTGGAAGGACTATCTCTGCAGCACTCCACCAATCAGGCTTGTATGGTGGAGTGGCCAGACGGAACTCACTCTTCAGTAAAAGGCTCAACAGGTCGCCTGGAGTTTGCTCTGGTGTGATGAAAATTCTCTGGTGTGATGAAACAAAGATTTATCACTTTGGCCAGAATGCCAAGCATTATGTCCAGAGGCAACCAGGCACCGCTCATCACATAGCCAATAACATCCCTACAATGAATCATGGTGGTGGCAGCATCATGCCGTGGGAATGTTTTTAAGCGGCAGGAACTGGGAGATTAGTCAGGGTCGAGGGAAAGATGAATGCAGCAATGTTCAGAGACATCCTTAATGGAAACCTGCTCGAGAGCACAATGGACCTCAGACTGTGGCGAAGGATGATATTCCAACAGGACCATGACCCTGTGGCTATGGGACAACTCTGTGAATGTTTTTGAGTGGCCCAGCCAGAGCCCAGACTTGAACCCGATTGAACATCTCTGGGGAGATCTAAAAATGGCTGTACACCGATGCTCCCCATTCAACCTGATGGAGCTTTAGAGGTCCTGCAAAGTGCGCCAAGCTTGTAGCATAAAACTCAAAAATACTTGAAGCTGTAATTGCTGCCAAAGGTGCTTCAACACAGTATTGAGCAAAGGCTGTGAATACTTATAAACATGTGTAGGGTATTGTGTGTAGAATTGTTGAGGGCAAAATAAATGTAATCCATTTTGGAATAAGGCTGTAACATGACAAAATTTGGAAAAAGTGAAGCGCTGTGAATACTCTCCGGATGCCCTGTATACTTTACTTTCAGAAGGAACAAAGTTATCTACAAACGTTTCTTCCAAAATACAATAATCCTCTTACCATTTGGGAAATGCTAAGAGATGTTGAACATTAAATGTTGTGATTTAGAGAGAGGGTCAATGCTAATTAATTGCTGGCTAATAGAGACTGTGGCTAATAGAGACTAAATGCTTTCCTTAAAACCCTGTTCAAACTGTTTTGAGCATCCTTTCACAATGTCCTTCAAACCCACATGAATGACAATTAAATCAAATTCTGTATTTGCGCACATTGTTTGGGAGCCTTCACACGAGCCTTAGGATAACAACACATTTTTGCTTGAGGAACCACAATGTTTTTTTCCATGGAACAGCTCACAGTATTGTCTGGCATACTGGCAGAGGAAAATCCCACATTTCTCAGGGGCCTGCAAGGATTGGCTATATGAACGCAAATTAGGTTGCTTCAGCCCCACAAAAAATTTATCTTGCTTAGTAGCTCACGTATTTCATTATTCATCTTATCTGCACTTTGCAATGCTGAAAAAGGTGGGGCTTGTGCAATGCTAGAGCAAAACTCTGATTCCCAGGTTTGGCAAACTCTGCTGTAAATGGGACTACAGTGACTGATCTATTAGTCTACAAGTCAGTGTCACAAATGAACCCACATTAAAAACCCAAGACCGTGTAAAATGAACTTCCTGTTCTTACACAGGCGTAATACATCCAGACATAATACATCCCATATGCCTTACAGTTTAAATTCCATAAACTGGTACATCAAATCAAGGGGTTGGGGGTGTAAAAAAGGTGTGTGTAGTTATATTCCCTTAACAATGTATCTATGTTAATTAAAACTACATTTCATGTCTCAGTGGCATTCTCCATAATATTTACTATCGTATAGCTGCAGTTCAAGAGAATTCTCCCTGTATATGATATAAGCACAGGGAGAATTCAAATAAACATCCAGTTAGAGGTAACAGGTTTAAGATGTCATAATCAGACACACATCCATCATGGCTGCCCTCAGCAGGCCTTTGTGTCGCCGTGGGTTACTAAGAACAGGAAACCAGGAAGCAAGGATATTACACAGCATGTTCATGGCTGCTTCGCTCTGTACTCAGACATGGGAATAATTAGCAAAACAGTAAATATAGAGAAGTAAAATAATATACAAATGGTTACACCGAGACAGATGTAGACCAAGACTGCTCTAGAGGATGTTAACTTTGGGAGTGAAGTGCAAAGTACGGTAGTTTACACTGCTGCTCTAGGCCCACACCAGGCGCTGAAAAGAATGCTGCTTGAAATACATTATTTATTTGTTGGCTAATAAGCACTTTCACTACTACTATCCTCTGTAAGTTATTCACTGTCCATCAGATATGTTCACCCTCATTCCATTGTTCTTCTCGTCTTGAGAGTCACATTTTTACAGCTTGAATTATCCGAACAATTTACACAGGTCTCATTCTTGGCAGACGTTGTGTCTGTAGTTCATCCTCTCTTTCCTCCTCCACATCTCTCCACATCTCTCTCGGCTCTATCTCCCAACTGTGTGTAAACATGTCAGGTCAGAGGCCAGGAGAAATGCAGAGTAACAGACTCCCCCACCTCTTATCACCCCAAGAGTGATATTGACATTGTTACCACAGCAACAGACAACACTTTCTAAAAAGGAAGAGGGGAGGAGAGGGGAGGGGAAGAGAGGGGAGGAGGAGGGAGGAGAGGGGAGGAGAGGGGAGGAGGGGGGAGAAGAGGAGAGGAGAGGATAATGTGTAGTAATGTCTTCTGCTCAGTAACGTTTAAAGGTCTAAAGGGAGCATTAAAACTTAATTGTATTGATCTTAAGGGTTTTTGGTGAAAGTAATAAACTTAAAAATGCTGTGTAATTATTTATGACTTAGGAGTAAACACAGCATAACATAACAGCATAACGTTGTGAGGACTCCTACTAAGACATTGGAAAATGTACAGTCATGTGAAAAAATTAGGACACCCCTTAAAATATTTCATTATTTTTGAAGAAATATGGACATATCAATATTTGATCTTCTTTCAAACAATCTACATAAAGATGATGTAATTGAACCCAAAACAATGAGAATTGAACCATGATATTATTTATTTTACAAAAGATTTACAAAGGGGCCATTTCCTACTGAGGAAAAAGGTTAGGACACCCTATACCCTAATAGCTGACATTGCCAGCTTGTTTTAAATAAGGATGACTCAAATCATTCACCATTTTAACCAGCCATATCTGAAATGTCTAGGATTTCATTATATCCCACTCCTGTTGGCAAATACACGAACATTAACAACTAATTGTGGCTGTTCTATGAAGGACACTGCCGTTTTGTCGTACTAAATGATTATTACAAAATGGTTACTACAATGGCCTTCAACTGACCTACAAAACATCCAAAATATCAGTTTAATGATTCATGTCTATCCAGACAATTCCATGTGTTTTTCCCATTGCCCCCCTCTGACTATTAAGTCATCATGTGAGTCTAGGTGGTCCCCTCTGGTCCAATACACCCAACCACATCTCTCAGGCATGAAGTCCCACCACTGCACACTTCTCACACACGGCTAGCTCGCGAACACTGGCATACTGGCCCACACACGGGCTTAGTGCTTGGCATTGACTGCAGGGGATGGTGATAATAATCGCAGCCACATGCTCAAGACAGTTGTTACTGTAAATAAATGTTCGCACACGGAGCGTGAGAACTTTTCACCACCACGTCTTAGACACTTGTCTACAATGTCTTTTTCTCCCTCTCTCTTTTATCACTCCCCATTATTCTCTCACCCCATGTTCTTCTCCCACCCCACCTAGCTGCATCACAGATTTGTGTCCGGGGGTAATCATTTGAACCAAGTTTGGTAAGAGACCTACCACACATATTTCACTGGAATTTACCACAAGCTACTATACAACCCTGTTTCCCAAAAAGTTGGGATGCTGTGTAAAATATAAAGAAAAACAGAATGCAATGATGTGAAAATCATGTTAACACTGTATTCAGTAGAGAAGAGTACAAAGACAACATATGAAATGTTAAAGCTGAGAAAAATAATTGTCTTTCGAAACAAATATTCCCACTTTTAATTTGATGTCAGCAACACCTTCAAAAAACATCTCACAATAATTAAGATATTTGGCAAGACTGGTTATGAAAATAACATCCCAGAGAGGATGAATCTTTCAGAAGTAAAAATGGGGAGTGCTTCATCTCTCTGTGATAGACTGCACAGTCTAATCGTGCAACAATTTAAGAATAATATTTATCAACGTAAATTTGCAAAGAAATTGGGCATCTCATCAACTACTGTTCTTTGGTCTGACAAATTAAACATGTAAATTATTTTTAGGAATCATGGATACCGTGTCCTCTGGGCTAAAGCAGAGTGGGACCGTCCAGCTCTTTATCAGTATACAGTTCAAAAGCCAGCATCTGTGATGGTATGGTGGTGCATTGGGGCACATGGCTTGGGTGACTTGCACGTCTGTGAAGGCACCATTAATGCTGAACAATATATAAAGGGTTTTGGAGCAACATATGCTGCCACACAGAAGCCATCTTCTTCAGAGAAGGCCTTGCTTATTTCAGCAAGACAATGCCAAACCACATTCTGCACCTATCACAACAGAATAGAGATAATTTTCGAGATAATTTTTGGTTATTTGTTTGTTTCTGTCATTTTGTTTATTATTCAGTTTTTTTCTTCTGTACCATTATTTTGCTAATGAAAAGAACATTAGTGTCTCAGTCTAAAGATTTCTCAACTCAAAGATTGATGGCCCAAACAATTTCTCCCCGTTCCTAGAAACAGTTCCTAGAAAAAGTCAGGGTGACAAGGTATAGGTCAAAACTGTTGGACTAGTGTTTTTCAAACATTTTGAACAACTTTCAAGCAAAGCGATTTTTACAAATATGCAGATTTTCATTACAGGATCCAAGTCATGCAGGATATGAGACTGGCCGAGATAGAAACAAGTGCATGTGGTCCGTGTGTAGCTGGCATGTAAGTGACCACCCCCTGAATATTCCTCCCTCCACCAAACCCACGTATGTGTACTCTTTCGGAAACCCGCACAATTAAAATTGCCCAGAGTGCCATTGGAAAACTTTAATAGGAAGCAGAGAAAGAAAAAAATAAAGTAAGGCCAATAGAAGGAGAGAGACAGATGAGAAATGACTTTCCCATCAGCGTGCATTGCTCCGCCTCTTCAGTGTGTTGGACCCCTGAGTGGACTCCTAAAGCCTATGGAATGAACCCAAGACACACGGGAAATCAGTTTAATTTCACTCTCTGTGTGTGCCACGGCATCGGGCCGACCCCGGTACCCCTCTCCCCTCCTCCCTCTTCCCTCCTTAACAATGAGCGGATGTGTGAGAAAAGTGCGGGTCCTCCTCTCTCCATCATGCCAGGGGTGTACATTCCAGCCCTGCCCAGGGGCTCAGGACGAAGGGGAGGCTGATCCCTGTGGCCCCCCTACTCTCCCCAGCAGGAGCCCTAGAAAGTAATAAAGGCTTGGGAGGTGTGGGCAGTTGGGGGCCGGTTGGGGCTGGCGGGTTGGAGTATTCCAGCCTAATGGCATGGAGAGGGCCTTTCTGTGGCTCTCTGCGGGGAACCAGAAGCACAGCCCGGTGATCGGGATTCCTTGGCCCGCTTCTCTCATCACCTGTGACGACTGCGGTCTTAATCACGCTGTTCACACACTCACACCTCATCCTGCGTTTAGCCTCTTTCCTCTCCCCTCTTTCTGCTCCTGCTCTCTCCAACCCCTCCGCTGTGTTCCCCTGTTTTCTCTCCCCTCCACTTCCCTCACCAGTCTTCCGCTGTCCGGCTCTCTGTGTTCCCTTACTCTTTGTTTTCCATTAGGTTTTTCTCTGTAACATGGCTGTAATATGGAGTCTCCACGAATGGATGGTTGCTGGAAATGCTAACATCTAAGCAAGTAATAACATAAACTTAAAGCAGACAGTGTAAATATTGAATCATCAAACTTCCATTATAAATGTGCATTCCTTCTGATCCTCATAGTTCAGCCCCTGACTTCTAGAAGGGAGGGTAGAGGTTTTCACCCCACCACAGACAAACCCTGTCCAGGACCAAATAAAACCTCACTAAAGACGTTGTGGTGATGTGCCATGTACCAGGCCCATGTCAGGCCACAATTGGGCATATCTGGGTACTAACCAAAATGAATTATACTATGTCTATCAGGATTATGACGGGGGGGACCCAAAGGCAGACAGGATCCAGGTAAGTGCGTTGTGTGTGTACACAGAATGTTCATGGTCAAACACAGGCGTGGGTCGGCAACGGGACTAGTGGGTGTGTGTCAGACGACGGGCAGAGACGTGGTCGGTGGGCAGGCGAAGGTCGGTAACGGGGCTAGCGGGTGTGTGTCAGACGACGGGCAAAGACGTGGTCGGTGGGCAGGCGAAGGTCGGTAACGGGAACTCAAGAGACAGGCAAGGTACTGGGCTAGGAA
>JACXGK010003505.1:7466-21703 GCA_016801125.1 Novumbra hubbsi | reverse complement strand
TGTCTAGGTGGGTGGTACACACACAATGTAATAAACTTAGAGATATACATGCACAAAAACAAAATATTCCCATTTAAAATAACATCCTCTGACGTTTACAATCGTTCAGACATTTTAATTCAGAGCAATTCATGCTGGCCCCCGTAGCCTGTCGCTATGCAAGTCACTTGATCTTATTGGCTCTTTTAATTTGCTGTAGAGCAGGGTGTTTGCTGAGCGACTAAAATTTTAAAATGTCATCTTTAATTTAACCTCTAATCACTCACTCTTGGAGCTCCAAAATACAGGGAAGGGAGTTTCTTTTCATGGTTATCTGAAAACCCACGAATCCCTCTGGACTTTTAACGACACAAAAACAGCCAAAGATTTTCTTGTGTCTTTCTTTAGTTTGTCAAGAAACAGGACAAGCTCTATTACTTAAGTGGTTAGTTTGACATTGCTTCATATTTGGGCGACATAACTCTTACCATGAGTTGTTCTTTAAGGGGCATGGAGTGATTTTTCACAACAAGCTATTATTCAAGCTTATCCCAGCTTCGGATAAGCGTTATCAGAATTGCCCAAATTAATTAATTGAACTGAGTGTCCCAAACAACAAACAGCATTGCAAGCCTCTCCACCTTAACCATTGATTAATTAACTCTTCAAAAGTTTTTTTTGAGAAAGTGAATACTTTTTGAAGCCACAGTGTATATTTATATTTCACGAAAGTGTGAGATGACAGCTTGGTCTCTTTTTCCTGTAGGCTGTCTCCCATGAGCAGATTAACATCAAAACCTTGCCAGTACCTGCAATACATTAGTTGAGAATGTGGTCTTTAGGATCTATGCCAGGCAACCTATTGGGCTGTGCTGTGTGGTCCATCAACAGAAAATAAAGTTGTGTCAGAGTAGGAAGTGAGTGGGATATGTGCTCTAACCACCATGCCAACTCGCAGTGATCCTCTTGCAGTTTAGTCAATTTAATTATTTTCCTAAAACTCTTGAGGGAGTAAACAAATCCTTTTAATGGTCGCAGCGATAAATGTGGTATATAATGGAATTAGGCTAGTCAGCGTATATATGTCTGTGTGCACGTGTGCGTGACTGAGAACGAGTAATAAACACAGTCTCACTCATCTGTTCCGCTATACAGAGTAGTAAAGCTCTCTTCCTCTCCGTAGGGTCTAGGTGGTGTCCAGCACAAAGGATGTGTGTGGCCTTTATATGTGCACCGCTCTGACCACTGTGGAACGTCCAGTACAACCATCTGCCTAGCGACAAGCCTCCATGCACTGCTGTCTGCGTTGTATGAACGGGTGTGTCTACGTGTGGGGCCTATTCAGTAAAGGTATGGACACGACCGCATGGACACTCTTGCCGTTGCTCTGATACACATCTGTAATAACTAATTCACAAAATTCTCATTGATATGTAATGAATGCATTATGAATACGTAATCAAAGTAAAAAAAAACTCCTTCCTTATTCCAAAGCCTGGGGTCTTCAGAATGCAATACGACCACACCGGCAGTTAAAAAATGATCTATAATTGGTTTAAAGTAAGTAATGTTGCATGAAGAGCATGAGAAGAACATTATTTGAGAGGAGCTCGTTGGTTTTAGCTTTGAACAAGATCCTGTGTGCGCTCAAGCATGTGACCATGCAAGACACTGATGACAGCATGGGGAAGATGGCATCCACTGATACTGGCTGTTCATCATCACCTTGACTGCTTAGGTACTAGCACACACACACAGATGCACACACAGGCACATGAAGGCAAGCAACGCACAAAGGCATGCATGTTCACACTCACACACATTTGTTTTTCAGTCCATGTGGCGACACAAAACCTAATCCAGAAATCCATCTTTAATCTAAACCTTTACCCTCAGTAACCTAAACTTAATGCCTAAATTCAACCTAGTAAAGTGGGTAAATTGAAAACGTACACTTTTCTAGGTTTGCGGGTAAAGTCACCTTAATTCTAATTTACTCAAAGCAACCCTAGGAAACCAGATAATTTAGTTCAAGCTACTTTAAATGTGATCACATGGTGTTTACAAACGAAGAAACAGCACCAAGGCAGAATCCCCACGAAAGACACACTTTCTTGCTCACAGGTAAAGTTATCTGTCACGGTGCCCACCCTCAACTGTGTTAAGGGTTAGTAAAGTGTAAAGTATCCTCATTCTTACACTTTTCCCACCTACTCCTACTCACACACAGGCACATATTAGATTGGACACTGCCCTAGCTTCTTACTATCAAACCCCGAGAATTGGGTATGTAACCCCCATAGTCTAACCCTTACGCCTCCAATTCGTACCACTACACCCCACTTCTTTGACCCCAACTAACCCATCAAACTTTCCTTTCCAAAATGATGTAAAACACAGACAAATAAACCCAGCCAAGAGAGGAGAGAGGCCATAAATAAGGCCAGGATGACAGAGAGGCTGAGTGGAGGAGAATAAAGAAAACATACAGTCTGCAACCAAGGGGTAATCCTCCAGTCATGTACCTCACAGACCGCAGGCTAGGTTTTAGTGTCTGTGTTCAGATGACCAAACACCCTGGGCCAACCAGACAAGCATCATTTATTACCCACAGTTGAGAGGAGAAAACGTAGCTGTGTCTTTACTGAACCCCAGCCATCAGGAGGATAGTACACTCTGTCTTCTCTTAGGTATACACTGTTCTCTTACGTTGTCATTCTAAGCCATTTCAAAAGTGATGGTTTCACTCTTGCTCTCTTGCTCTTTGACTCTTCTGCTTTCTCTCAGACACACTGTTTATCACTCTCTGTGTGTTTCCCGTTGCTCGGTCAGCACCAGCCCCTTAACATGATTATTGAACCAAACACCGGTGCCTAACCCAAATATTTCTTAAATTGGCAGTCCATTGTTGTGATCAGCTCAGTAACAAGTTGATCACAACTAATCAGTGAGAGAGTGAGTATGGGCCTAGCAGGTCACAAAGACATGACAGGAAGGTGGTCGTTAGAACAACCATCAATCAGAAACATATTGGAAAGATATCTTTGGGTGCCTGGATGTTTCTGGGAACTTATCATCAATATTGAATTACCTATGGAGCTTTGTTAAAAGTAGTGCACTTATAGGGAGTATGGAACTGGGGTTCAGAAAAGAGACCCTAACTGTATATCTCTATCTGCGTTTTTATCACTATCAAACTTAGCACAGCCAACACCAAAGTACTGAAATGTGTTTTGTAACGAAGATACATCTCTGTGTTTAGTTTGGCAGAAAACACAGGCCCATGCTTTATACACACATGTATATGTGCACACAGAAAGGCAGCATACCTCTCACTCTCTCATCCCTGTCTCTCTTACCCGTCTCTCTCACTGTCTTATTTTCAGAGAACTGACCATCTGCCTGATAAGCAACAGACTAAGAAAACTGGCACAGAGATTGCCCAAGAAATCCATCAAAAGCAAGCAAGAAAAATAACCAGTGGGCAATGTGGTTTGGGTCACTGGCATGATGAGGATAAAGGTGCAGTAACTAGCTTCAACAACTCTGTCTTTTTACAACTTTATCGAGCCGGGCATTTCCGTCTGAAAAGGAATAGAGAATCTGGGACAGACGGCTTTATTGCCATTACAGACTCACGTACATTAAACTGAATGCTACTTGGCAAATGCTTTTATAGATTGCAGATTGACTAGTTTGAACACATTCATTTGAAGGCTGAGGCCTCTGGAGAAACGAGCAACTTGACCAGAAAACACTGAGCCAAACGCACAACCTCAATACACCTCAGCAGAGTCATGCTATCCCAGCTGCGCTCTTAGCAGCTGTTGGACAAGTGTCCCAGTCTTGCCATGCAGTAAACTCCAAATGCTCGCTAAAATATGTATGGTAAACATAAAACAAATAAAACAATGCAGGTGAGAAAGAGGGTGGTCTGTGGTTGGTTTTAAGGAACACAGAGTCATCACAGGATAACACTATGTCAATTAAACTTAAAAAGCATAACGATTGGGAATCAATGTCACCTGTTTTGGTGCAAATGAATGCGACAACAGGTGCACTGGAGAGGCAACAGCAAGACAACCCCCAAAAAGATTTTGCAGGTGGTTGCCACAGACAAATGCTCTCCCCTTATCTTCCCTGACAGGGTATTAGTTGTGCCAGGATCAGGATCGGAATATGCTCCTTTACGGCAGGGGGAACAGGAGGAGCACTGCCAGAGCCCTGCATGAATACCTCCAGCGGGCTAGTTGTGTGCATGTTTCTGACCAAACTGCCAGATACAGACTCCATGAGGGTGGCAGGAGGGCCCAGAAGTCCTCTAATGGGACCTGTGCTCACAGCACAGCATCGTGCAGCTCAATTGGCCTTCGCCAGAGAACACCAGAATTGTCAGGTCTGCCATTGGCTGTTCACACTAAGCACATGTAAAAGATGCAAAAGAGTCTGGAGATGCCATTGTGATCGTTATGCTGCGTGCAACATCATCCAACTTTTTAAAAAAGAAAGAAAAAGGTTCAGGGGTTTATGTACAAATACCCTTTCATTTTGTCCAAATGTTTTTGGGCTTATTTACTTAATGTATAAGTAATTACATTTATTGTTATGCCATCAATTTATATACAATACAAGAAGAAGGTTCTTAGAAATTTGAACCCTTCTGTTCCTCGCTCAACCAGTCCTATGTTCGAATGGCACGTTCTGTTTGCTAATCACACTGTACTGTCAGGCAGTCAGATTAACAAATTCAGGTGTGGTGGATGCCAAGAGAATGCTACCGGAATGCATAGTGCCCACTGTAAAGTTTGGTGGAGGAGGGATAATGGTTTGGGGCTGTGTTTCAGGGTCTGGGCTAGGCCTCTTAGTTCCAGTGAAGGGTCATCTTAATGCAACAGGATACAAAGACATTTTAGACATTTTGGTGCTTTCAAGTTTGTGGCAACAGATTTGCGTCGGCCCTTTCCTGTTTCAGCATGTCTGTGCCTCTGTGCACAAAGCAAGGTCCATAAAGACATGGCTCAACGAGGTTGGGCCCTGACCTCACCCTCACTGAACACCATTGAGGTGATTTGGAATGGTGATTGAGAGCAAGGTGTTCCTGTCCAACATCAGTGTACACATTTCCACACAGAAGAGCAATCCAAGAAGATGTTATAGATGCAAAGGTGGCAACGCTATATTAATGCCCATAATTTGGAATGGGATGTCCAACTAGCTGGTTGGTGTGTTGGTCGGATGGCCACATACTTTTGGTTTAATAGTGTACATACTTCACCAGTCAAAACATTTGATTAGTACTGTATAGAAAATATCTCGCAAAAGAAGTACACCCTTCACGTTTTTGTAAATATTTGATTATATCTTTTCATGTGACAACACTGAAGACATGACACTTTGCTACACTGTAAAGTAGGGAATGTACAGGTTGTAGAACAATGTAAATGTGCTGTCCCTTCACAATAACTCAACACACAGCCATTAATGTCTACACCGCTGGCAACAAAAGTGAGTACAAATGTCAGAATTTGGCCAAATTTGCCATTTTCCCTCACCGGTGTCATGTGACTCGTTAGTGGTCTCAGGTGTGAATGGGGAGCAGGTGTGTTAAATTTGGTGTCATCGCTCTCATACTGGTCACTGGAAGTTCAACATGGCACCTCATGGCAAAGAACTCTCTGAGGATCTGAAGATTTTTTTTTTGCTCTACATGAAGATGGACTAGGCTATAAGAAGATGAAGATTGCCAAGATCTTGAAACTGAGCTGCTGCACGATGGCCAAGACCATACAGCAGTTTAACAGGACAGGGTCCACTCAGAACCGGGTTCGCCATGGTTGACCAAAGATGTTGAGTGCACATGCTCAGCGTCATATCCAGAGGTTGGCTTTGGGAAACAGACGTATGAGTGCTGCTAGCATTGCTGCAGATGTTGAAGGGGTGGGGGGTCACCCTGTCAGTGCTCAGACCATACGCCGCCCACTGCATCAAATTGGTCTGCAAGGCTGTTGTCCCAGAAGGAAGACTCTTCTCAAGATGATGCACAAGAAAGCCTGCAAACAGTTTGCTGAAGACAAAAGCAGACTAAGGACATGGATTACATGGTGGTGGGAGTGTCATGGTCTGGGGCTGCATGAGTGCTGCCCGCACTGGGGAGCTACAGTTCATTGAGAGAACCATGAATGCCAACAATCCTTCCTTTCGGAGACTGGGCCCCTAGGCAGTATTCCAACATAATAACGACCCCAAACACACCTCCAAGACCCTCCACTGCCATGCTAAAGAAGCTGAGAGTAAAGGTGATGGACTGGCCAAGTATGTCTCCAGACCTAAACCCTATTGAGCATCTGTGGGGCATTCTCAAACAGAGTGGAGTGGAAGACTCCAGTGGCAATCTGTGAATCTCTGGTGAACCCCATGCCCAAAAGGGTTCAGGCAGTGTTGAAAAATAATGGTGGCCACACAAAATATTGACACTTTGGGACCAATTCTGACATTTTCACTTATTAATGGTAGTGTGTTGAGTTATTGTGAGGGGTCAGCAAATGTACACTGTTATACAAGCTGGACACTACTTTATATTGTAGCAAAGTGTCATGTCTTCAGTGTAGTCACATGAAAAGATATAATCAAATATTTACACAAATGTGAGGTATACTCACTTTTGTGAGATACTGCATACACAGTATTTCTTATTTTTTATAATTTATTATGACTTCTTTGTTTGTCAGTGCCATTATTCGAATGTTTTTTTTACACACCTAACTATGATATTATCAGGAGGGAAGTTTATAGTTGCCACTGGTTCCACAGTGCCTCAGGACTATACAAAAAACTAGGCTAACTATGTTTAAGAAATTCCAGATAAAGGCAACATCTTTTTATTCCCTTAAAAATTTCCTTTAGACAAAGATCCTCTGCTTAGCCAACATCAACATCCAATAAAGCTCAAAGATAAACATGGAACAGGATCCATGACAGAGTAGATTTCATCCCCTGGGAATTACAGCCAAGACTCCTCCATCTGCTCAAAACACAAACATAGTGCTTGGGCTGCAAGGGATTAACAATAAACTAACTGAACAAGTCTTAAATACATGGTACCTCAACCTGTGTTGTGTGTTAAATTATGGGCCCACTTTGATGGAAATTGCTCACACAATATATATTGGTGTCACGCACCAGTTTGCGCTTAAACATTTCTGCCCCACTACTTCTGGCCAATTGTAAGTGCTATAATTGTGAATTGGAAGCGTCTAGGAGCAACAACAGCCAAGCCACAAAGTGGTAGACCACGCAAACTCACAGAGAGGGCTGGTGAGTGCAAAAGCGTGCGGTCCAAACCTGTCACACACTGAAAACATTTGGCGCATCATGAAACGAAAAATACGACAAAGGAGACCCCAAAATGTTGAGCAGCTGAAATCCCATATCAACCAAGAATGGGAAAACATTTCACTCAAAAGTACATCAATTGGTCTTTTCAGTTCCTAAACACTTACAGAGTACTGTTAAGAAGAGGTGATGCAACACATCGGTAAAAAAGTCCCAACTTCTTCGAAATGTGTTTCTGGAATCAAATTCAAAACTGGCTTTTTCTCAGTTTCAACTGGAAATATTAAATCAAATATTGGGATAAATGCTTGCCACATCATTGAATTCTGCTTTTATTAGCATTTTACATCCCATTATTGTTGAAATGGGGTTGTATGTATTGGAATTAACAGAAATGTGTGCAAAAAGTCTAGATTTAGTCTTTTAACTCAATCTTTTAGTCAAAGACATATTATATTGGTAACCACATCCTAAAACAGATTATTGTCACGTCTCCACCTAGCGGCAGGCTCCCCTCCGGTCGCGTGGCACCCCGGCGTTCGACGTCGCCGGCCTTTTAGTTGCCATCGTTCGTGTTTGTCCTGTTTCCCATGTCCTGTGAACGCATCCCTCTAGATTAGCCACAACTGTTCCCCATCTATTCGGTATATAGGTCCTTGGGTGTCTTGTCTCTGTGTTCGGTATTGTTTCCTGTTCTGTGCTACACACACTGGGTGCGTTGGTGCTCTATGAGAAGTCTGATTCTCCCCTCTGAGTAATTACCTCAAACCTGTGCTTTACGCACCACTGTGGCATTTGCCATTCAAGGTGAAATAAAGACCTTGTTTACTTTCACCTACCTGCATTTTGATCTTCTTTCCAAGACAACATTACAATTATATTGTTAACCACATCCTAAAACAGATTATATTGGTGACCATATCCTAAAACCCTGCTCCACTCAGATATTCAGTGTCTTCAACTCTATTCCAGTGGTGTGTGGAATATTGAAAATTCCACCTCTTCAGAAAAAAATCCAATGTTAAACTGCTTCTTACCCATCCGCATTAAACAAATTCAGACATGTCTCTCTTACCTAACTCGTGATTAAATCTTTTGAAGTTATAATCTGAGGACACATCAACAACAATACTAAAAAAAGTCCTTAAAACCCCCCAGATTTCCATATTCCCTTTTAAACAGTGTGTATAAGCCATTTGGGGGGCTGCAGAACCCATGTGTGTTTTATGTGTGCAAATTATTTATTATGCATTTAACAGATTCAGCAGATAGACAAAAAAGGCTTTTGACATGCTTAGATTCCAACTTCCTAACTCACGGGTCTCAGCAAGTACAAGTAGGAAACACTATCGGAGGTGTACACACTCATAGTCGGAACCTCATATACAACATGGACACTGTATACTAACTTATAACATAACCAATTTGCAGGTCACTGAGTTGCAGTACAGCCGCATAATTGTGGGCAGTTATTTGAATCGTGGTTGAAGCATAACTACGTCTGATGGCTTGGAAAACTTGTATAATGGCATTTTAACAAGGTTGAGGTTTTGTAAACAATTTCATGAGAAATATCATCCTGGAGTAATAATTAAAATAATATTCTTACCGTGATGTTGAGATTAATGTGCAAGACAACGATGTCTTTCGGGGGTATGTCAGGTGAAACTTTCAACTGACATTGATTCCGTAATGGTGTGTTGGATGACACTACCTTGACCATGCTATCACTGAGTGAGTAGGTGGAGCGCAAGGTAACCAGATGACACTACCTTGACCATGCTATCACTGAGTGGGTAGGGGGAGAGCAAGGTAACCAGATGACACTACCTTGACCATGCTATCACTGAGTGAGTAGGTGGAGCGCAAGGTAACCAGATGACACTACCTTGACCTTGCTATCACTGAGTGAGTAGGGGGAGAGCAAGGTAACCAGATGACACTACCTTGACCATGCTATCACTGAGTGAGTAGGGGGAGTGCAAGGTAACCAGATGACACTACCTTGACCATGCTATCACTGAGTGAGTAGGGGGAGCGCAAGGTAACCAGATGACACTACCTTGACCATGCTATCACTGAGTGAGTTGCAGGCATAGAGAGACAGTCCAGCAAACAGTATAAGTGATTTATTTACTCAGACATGTTGCACATATTTATTGTTACTATAATTATTATTACAAATTCCCCTTTAAGGTTTGTATAATCATGTTTGTACAATGGAAATGTACAAACATTTAATCCAGTGAACAATAGGGTTGTTCACCGGATTGTAGATAATACAGTATCTGTAGCATCACTGTTTATAAACAAGGATATTGACTTTACTTGCAGAATCTCATCAAATACCTCCGAGTAGATAAAATAATCTGGACCTCAATGGTGTTGCATATGTGATGTGTAAGAACTACAGTGAAGATTAGGAAAGAACATTCCTCAAATTTGGAATATGTTGAAGCTAATAACTTTAAAAACATTGGGGGTCAGGGATATAATGGTGGCAAGTAGTCTAGTGGTCAACATATTTATCTATTATTTATCTATTTTATTGTATCTATGCAAAAAAGTGGGTTGTGAACAAAATGTTGTTTTGACGACCATACCAAAATAAATATAAAAATGTACCTGACTATTTAAGTGTGGCGTGGTGGACGCCTCAGCTTTAAGGGTCTTCTGCTATTTTTTTTTTGACCAACAGAGAACTAACATTGTGGGTTTCAGGGTGGCCAGTGTGGTTATCTACCAGAGAACAGGTACTGAAGTAATCGACGTTGAGGACTAAGTTGAGATTTGTACAAGAATTAGTTATTAATTTGATAACAAATACTATTTTATAATGTGACCCCCAACTTTTGAATATATGGTGTTATATAACTTTCATTTTCATTTTAAACGAACTCTAATAAAAAATCCTAGAAGGGGTAACTACAGTCATGTGAAAAACGTAGGACACCCCATGAAATATTTAGTTTTTTTTAAGAAATATGGAAATCTTTCAAACAATAGCTATAGATGAAAGTGATTTAATTGAAACAAGACACATAGGGCGTCCTTACTTTTCCCTAGGAAAAGGCATCTTTTTAAATATTTTTGTGAATAAATTATATCATGTTTAAAATGCCATCATTTCTCCACATGACTGTATGCACAGAAAGCATATTTCTTTCACAATTGCCATGCTTTACACTGGTATTTTGGAAAAACAGAGCAGTGTGTTTAGTTTTCCTACTCTTATTATGGTACAGCATTACAGAAGGGAATGGGAATACAGCTCACTGAGAAACAGAGAAGAAAGCCTACACTTCTAG
Organism: Novumbra hubbsi; assembly: GCA_016801125.1. Classification (NCBI taxonomy): domain Eukaryota; kingdom Metazoa; phylum Chordata; class Actinopteri; order Esociformes; family Umbridae; genus Novumbra; species Novumbra hubbsi. The sequence goes on along the minus strand of JACXGK010003505.1, from coordinate 11,084 downwards.
TAGCGAGGTGCTTAGAACTGTTAACACTCCACCTCTTTCTTCTATCTTTGTCATTCCCTCTACTTAGCGATCCCTTTTCACTGTAACTAATGCCATTGGCCAGTCGCCCTTCAAACACCATGTCTAATTGTAATTCTTCAGAATTTTTATTTGGTTGTCTAATTAAATCTGCACTGAGTGGGTTTTGGGCACAGAAAGAGCATTGTGGGTTTCTGGAAAAGCCAAACAAATTGAGTCCTCAGAAATGGCCGATTAGAAGCAGACCCTACATGTGTCTTTTGTGCAGGGCACAGTACAGGGAAGGGGTGAAACCTAACACAAAGACCCATGCACTATATCTCTCTTCTGTCTGTTCCTGTGTGCGTAAGTGTGTGTGTGCTGCATTGGTAGTCTCTCACATAGCCACATTGAAAGATGAGTGCAGAGAAGTGGAAATTGTTCAACAAGGAACACTCCAAAAGGGTATAAAAAATTCAGAAGTGCTCCATGTTGTTTTAAACCACTTCACCTTGAAGTGCTTTACAAAATATCCAGCTGTATAAATACAGGTCAAATAAACCCTAAGACTGAGTGCCCTTCATATGGAAATATGACAAACAAACATCAACCCTATTAACCTAATAACTGGGGTGGTGTAGGGTTTGGGGTTATCCTGGAGGTTTTTTGGTCTTCATTTCCCCCTTCCTCAACCCATTATTAAATAGAGAATGCCCAAGAGTAAACTTTGATGATCATTCTGAGGTCAGAATGGTAACCATTACAGGATGTAATAAGGCCAATTTCATTAAACTTATATCTAGTAAATCCTGTAAGATTCATGTTTTAAATACAATTTGAGGACCTTTCAGGACTAACCTATTCAAATTTACTTGTGACCACTTGTGTAAAATGGATCCATTACATTTCTACCCATCAATCTGCAAACAATACCCAATAAGGACAAAGCAAAAACAGGCTTTTACATTTTTTGCACATTTTAAAGCAATAAAAAAAAAAAAATCCCATTCCAGTATTCAGATACTTCTCTCTGACAATGGAAATTGGACTCAGCTTGTTTCCAGTGAACATCCTTGAGATGTTTCTACAACTTCATTAGGGTCCACCTGTGGGAAATTCTATTGATTGGACATGATTTAGAAAGGCCATGAGCAGAGACACTTACCAAACACGATGCCTTAGGAAAGCACGAAAAATCATAACAGACCACAGCCACCTTGGCTATGGTCTGTTCACACTGCTGCCGTCAGAGTTATAGGCAGAGGATTGTGCTTTGAGTTAAGCCCGGACATTACCATTTACCCGGGGCTTTTGGTTGGGGGAAGTCCTGACGTTGACCCCGGACAGCATCATTGATGCATTTGTAGATACATTATCTCTGTATTCATCAATGTATTCTTCACCTTCCTCACTGTGAACTGCCCCAAAAAATGTTTACTCATGTTAGCCTTATTAAAGTCGCCAACAACAATAAAAGCTGCCTCGGGGGGAGCGTCCTTTAGTCCATTAATTACTCTGTATAGGTCCCATAGCGCGCACAATCTATGTAGACTGATGGGATAATAGCAAAGCTGAATTCCCGCAGAAGGTAGAGGGGTCGTACCTTTACAGTTAAAAGCTACAGGTCTGTTCAGAGACAGTTAACAGAGAGAGTTAACCATAATGCAGACCCCTCCTCCACGTTTACCTGATTCCAATGACAGGATTGTGTGGTGAAACAAATCAAGGAAATGGTAACAAAACTTTCTGCAGCACTGAAGGTCCACAAGAGTAGGAACTTCCAGAACAACCATCTTTGCTGCCCTCTACTTTTTGGCCTTTATGGTAGAGTGACCAGACAGAAGCCATGAAAGCCAAATGACAGACCCCTTTCAGTTTGCCAAAAGCCACCAAAAGGACTGTCAGAAAATTAGAAACAAGATTCTCTGGTCTAGAGTCTTGTCTGGAGCAAACCATGCAAAGCGCATTCCCGCTCTATGCCAAATGCCTAGGGTGAAGCATGGTGGAGGCATACTGCCATGGGGATGTTTTTCAATGGCAGGGAGAGGTAGACTAGATAGGATAAAGGAAAGTACAGACAGATCCTTGAAGAAGATTGCCTCAAGTACCTCAGACTAGGGCGACGGTTACCTTCCTACAGGAAAACCAACCTAAGCACATTGCTAACACAACTTAAGAATGGCTTAGGGACTTGTTTGTGAATGTTTTTCAGTGGCCTAGCCGGTGAACCCAATCAAACAACTTTGGAGATATCTGAAAATGGCTGTGCAGTGACATTCCCCTTCCAATCTGACTGATCTTGAGAGGATCTAAAGACAATAGGAAAAAATCTGCAAATACACACGTGACCTGAGTCATACTCTAGTGCTTCAACTGGAGTGGAAATGACTTGATGGATCTGAATATTTATGTACAAAGTGATATTTCTATTTAGTTTTCTTAAAGATAAAGGCCTATTGTTTTTTCCACGTTTTAGGGAACAGTCTGCAGCAAAGCATGACGACATGTCTTTTGTGTATTTCTGTAAAATAGAAGCCTCCCAAATCTTGACCACAAAAACATTGGATGTCAAGATTTCATGAAAAAAACTACACATTTTTTCAGAGGTGTCACATTTATGATCATTATCAAATCTGAGAATGGATTTTTGTGTAAAGTGTTCCATCCCACTGAATTGACAATTTTGGTTGATATTTGACAATTTCTGAAAGAAATATTACAGATTTTCAGTTTATTGTGTTATATTTTTATACAACAACTCAGCGTTGTTTTGAACCCCTGGGGATGTCCAAATGTGAAATAACACAGCCTACCTATGTGTTTCTCAATAAAAACAACAACATGTAGACATATGTTTTTTTATATTCTCTTCACACATTTTCACAAATATACTAATGGAGTCTTCTCAAACAATGTTATCTATTCAACCTTCTTCTAGTTAAGGGTTTTGAGAGTCCACAATATAAAGGACATGATTCTACTATAATGGATGACCTCCTGAGAAGTCAAAAGGTCAAGATAGTGCCTGGCAGATTTTTAAATCCCAAGACCTTTAAGGGTTAACCAGATATGAACAGAAATGTAACAGGTGCACTTTTTAGTTTTTTTTTATGATAGTGTTTTTGTGATCAAGATTCGGAAAGATTCTACTTTACACAAATACACAATTGATGTCATTCTCCCTTAAGAGAGAGCTCCTAATCTCAGCTCGTGACCTGTATAAAAGACACCTGGGAGAATCTTGCTGATTGATAAGGGATCAAATTCTTATTTCACTGAGTAAAATGCTAATCAATGTATAATTTATTATGAAATGTGTTTTTCTGGATTTTTTGTTGTTATTCTGTCTCTCACTGTTCAAATAAACCAACTAAAATTATAGACTGATCATTGTTTTTGTCAGTGGGCAAACGTACAAAATCAGCAGGGGATCTAATCTTATTTTCCTCCACTGTATGCAGGTATGGACTTCCTAATGACTGTTCTGCAATGCGCATAACCCAGACGGATGCAGGTATGGACTTCCTAATGACTGTTCTGCAATGCGCATAACCCAGACGGATGCAGGTATGGACTTCCTAATGACTGTTCTGCAATGCGCATAACCCAGACGGATGCAGG
>JACXGK010003504.1:0-44723 GCA_016801125.1 Novumbra hubbsi | reverse complement strand
GGGGCAGATGACCAGCAGAGTCAGATCATAAAAAGGGCACTGACACACACATGCATGCAGGCCCACATACACACAGGTAGTACTAGACTTGCACATGTAAAAAAATCCCAAACTTAGAGATGTCTAGCAACCCAAACCTACACTGTATGTCACATATGAACATAATGGAGGCAAAATAAGTCGCTGTCTTAGAGTTTGTGTTTTGATGTTATCTATTTATTTGAATGCAGGCGCGCGGTGCGGTAGATGAAAACACATACGTCATTTAAAGTGTAGAGTGTCCGAAACATGGCCTTGGTTAGCCCCGCACGTGATACTAAAGAAGAAGTGAGGCGTTAATGCAAAACAACATGGTTTATACACAGAATTCTAGACTGAACACGAGTATGCATATTATATTTTAACGGCTATGTGATTTCAAAGTAACACTAAGGTGCCAAATTAGCAATTGCAATTAAAAACGATATATTAGATGAACAAGCGGGCCACTTTAATTTATTTAAATGTTCAGTTAACTCAGTCTATAGCGTCAAGGTTTTTATTAGTTTCGCAATACAGACGCATTTTAAAATTAATCTGCCAATGATTCGCAAACATTGTCGAATCAACGCGCTATTAATGCACCTGCATCAAGAAAAAAATGCTTTTGACAATCAAATGACAAACATAGAAAGCGAACCCTCCTGCAGCATCCTTCATTAAAATTGAAGTAACCTTCGTGCCCAAGTGCTTCCCATTCAAACTCTTGTCCATGAGAAAAGTTTACAAACATCTAAAACACTACAAAGTCACTACGTTTGTCTTACTTACCATTGAAACTGAGAGAACCAATAATAAGACACACCAAAACGAACAAATTCTTTCGGAAGGCCATGATGTTTTGTCCGTCTTAACCCAATCCTCAGAATGAAACGTAGGAATGGTCCGCGCGCACAAGAAAAGAGCTAGGCACTAGTTGTCTTTACCGCGAGGGCGGGGGAGGGAGGAGAGATGGAGTCGAGTTGCAGAAAAAGGCAAAAAGGTCTGTCGTCTACTCTATTGTCTGGCGAACATTTCCAAAATCCATTCCCCTTCCTTATATAACCTAACGATGGGCTTTGATGAATTTGATGAAAAAAATATCTATTTTATGGTGCACTTTAAAGCTAACTAATTTTTTTACGGAAATAGCACATTTAATGAATTTCCATTGAAATAATAATTTGTTCTCTATAGGTAAACATCGTTTTTTCAATAGGCAAAGCCATTGGCCTATTGTGAATTTAAAGAATGTTGGGTGAGATGTAATGTCAACCAATAGGTCTTTGGAAACAAAGTGGTGGCGCAAACTTTCAACCCAAGGCAAGAGGCTTCTCTAGGGCGCTCAACTTGCAGGTCATTTACAACTTCTGTTGTTTTTCACCACTTGACTGTCACCTCCGCTGACAGCTGCAGCAGAGAGGGGATACAGAGTGTGTCTGCCACTCCAGCTGTCCTAAAGGGTCCGGTCCCTCTCCATACATCACTAGTAGTGGGCCTGGGACGCAGTGCCGGCATATATAGGGTTACACATAAGGGCTAAAAAACACCTAAAGTCAGGAAATGAAGACCACATTTTATTCAGTGGCAGTCGTTTAATCTAAAAATGAACAATTTATAAGGACACAATATTTATGTTTTTTTCCTTTTATGCTATGTGGGGTATTTGGTTCAGTCAGAAGTTTTCTTTATGGTGTATTAAAGCATGTAATCTCCTGTATGGTGAAATGTTATGGCTCTTGATATGGTTCTAGAGGTACCATACTGTTGGTGTAGTAGAGGTTAACTTCTTCATCTGTCACACATTCTATACGGATCACACAGCATGACTGCGTTTGTTCACCTGTGGGTTAGGGTTCGCTAACACCCATCAATTTACACAGAAGCAATACCCCGTCCCCCCTGCCCTGTGCACCTAATCTGGTCCAGTGGATTTGGAAAGAGGCCTAAGAGCCACAGGTTACACAGTCCTCTGTGGTTGAGGTACAGTAAAGTCTGTTCTGTAGAGCAGTAGGTTACACAGTCCCCTGTGGTTGAGGTACAGTGAAGTTGGTTCAGTTACACAGTCCCCTATAGTAGAGGTACAGTAGAGTCTGCTCTGTAGAGCAGCAAGTTACACAGTCCCCTGTGGTTGAGGTACAGTAAAGTCTGTTCTGTAGAGCAGAAAAGGCAAATTGGGAGCAAACTTTGAAAAAAACCTTTGAAGTGAACACAGATTGCGGACCCACCAAAACCCCTTCTTTGTACTGTGGTAGAGAAGAGAAGCAGAAAAGACTGCTTCCTCTCTATCACATGCTGAGACTTTTTCTCCATCTCAAATCATTTTCTTCCTCTCAAATGGATTTTACCTCCAACCCCCTCTGCTTCCATCCCCTCACCCTCTGTCTCTCACACTGTTGTGTCAGTTAAGAGCAAACAGAGTGCTAGTGCACATATAGAGGTTGACAGCCAGGATTTAATGGTCAAACACCATTAACACACACATTGATGACTTCACCAGGATGCAGGTGCCAGTTCAGATGAGCGCGATCTTGTTAAGTTCTCAAATTTCCTTTTATAGAACGATTGTTAGCTGGAAAGACAAGCATGATTTTTTTAGGCTTGACAACAAGTGTTTCATGAGCAGGTCAATATCGTTGTGACGAAGCATGTTCCGAACCATTGTCACAGTCTGAGTCATAAAATATCTCACCACCGTTTTTGGTATTTTATGTCTGTTGGACATATTTTTGTAATACCAATATAATAATCACAATTATGGTTAATCATCAAATTCACAAAACACCTATTCTCTCTATACCTCACCAAAGGGTCATATGATTCTTGATGTTGTGTTTATTCTCCCTCTTTGGGATATCTTGTGTGAGGTCAGCTGCAGAGGATTTGGAGGACATGACAGTGAGACAGATGAGCCAACTGAGGATCAGGAAGAGCCCTGAGGTCTAACTGGTTTCCATGGCTGCCTGCGCTGTTCCCTATAATCTAGATCACACAGAATACCATGTTTTTTTTCCATCTCATTGCTTTTATTACGGTTTGCAGTCACAGTTTGCATGGAAATCCCAAGCGAAGCTATCTGTTTCACACACCCAAAACAACCGTGACAAACATTTAATGGAAGAATTCTGCCAAAACCTGCAATCGGTACGGAGATCTCCTACTACATGATGTTTAGTTCTGGGGCTTGGTGTCTGCCTGCTTGGACCCCCAATCGTATGGGTTTACAAATCATAACGCCTCAACATCAGGAATGTGTATTCTTCTCCTGACAAAGACCACCTCCATGGCCACAGGCACCTGCAGGCCCCACCTGAATAGTCACTGTACACCACAACTGCAGGCGTTTTGGGGCCAGGAGAAGCTGGAGTGATGATATCTATGACCGCGTAAGAGAACCATAATGGGCCTGTCCTTCGAGATTTCTTACACGGTTGATTTATTTAATTTTTGTTCAGGGTTGATTGCATTATTAATAATGTAATATTAATAATTACGTAGTAATTGTTTTGTGAGACGGTGGCTATGTGAATATATTGATGTTCTGTGGAGTATGATTGTAATGGTGTACATTTAAACATATTAGAATATTTATATTTAGCAGATGGTTTCACTCAAACTTATTTACAATCACACATTTTTATTTACAAGCATACATTAGTATATAAATAGAATCAAACCCACAACCTTTGGTGTTGTTGGGAGAGCATGCTGTATGCTACGCTCAACCAACTGACCCGCACAGGACCTTCACTTTTACCCTCTGCTCCCCACACTGCCTTGGCACGTTTGTAAAACAAGCACAAAGCACAACACACAATAAATCACTTAAACTCTCCATGGCCCAGGTTGTTCCTGGACATTATATGTATGGCGGCTTGTGTAAGCTAGTGATATAGCGCTAACGTGATTAGCCTGATAATTCTCATCCTTGTTGCCGGGAGCGACTTGCACTGGCCAGTCTGGTTACACAGATTGGGGACAGAGTGTTTCTCCACGGGGGTGTCAGACCTGCCAAAACCAAGAGCAAAATCAACATGCAAGAGCTGAGGACAATGTCAAGGTCCTTTTTCCGTGTATCAGACATTTCACTTATGTCATCTGTAAAAACCTCAGTAATGTGTGCACAAGCAGAGGTGGAACTCACTGGTAACAGGTAACACAAGGGTGCTATGGGTAAATGTTTGTTTATTTGTTTCTCTGTAGCTTATTAATCACTAAAAAGTAAAACTCATGTTAACCGTCTAAGTGAGTTATGCAACTAGAAAATGTATGTCTATTCCCTTTTCACATAGCACAGAAGTGTGATTATGGATTAATTAATGTTCATTACAAATGATAGGCTCCCATAATCATGTATTAGGTCATATATTATTCACATGACTCATCATTAAAAGTATTATGTTAATATGCTCCATTATTTCGTAGCAAGAGGCACAGTGGACATTAAAAGATCAACGTAAATCTTCATTGTCAGAAGATGTTTTCCCGCTAGTGGAGTATTCTCTCCAGACACAAGCACTGGCAATACTGCTTAACGTTAATGGAGGTGAGTTCAGACACAGGTGCAGGATTGTGCCAGGAGCGACCGGCGTAACAGCTTAATCTAGATGTTTGATATTGCAATTGAGTTTAAGTCAGACTCTATGACACATCTGTAATGATCAGTACCATCAACCCGTCTTGATTTGGTTTGTGCTCAGAGCTGCTGCAGCAGAGGGCACCTTTTGCACCACTGAGCCATTGTCTGATCTGTGCTTGATGTGTGTGTTGGAAGAATGGTGATCTCTGGGAAGTCTCTGTATTGCTTAGTTACACGGACGTTGCTTGTGTTTAAAAGGACTTAAACATTTATATTTGCAGTCACTCTGGGGACCTCACAAGAAGCATTATTAACGATTCAGGGAGTACCTCAAATCACATCAAACTTGTGTTGGTCGGGTGAACAGAGTGGGCTGGACACAGGGGTAGGGTGGGGTAAAGGTCTGGGCTAGGGCCAAAGAGGGACCCAGGTGGCCACTACACTTGGAGGCAAATACCGAACATTAAAACGGGATCAGGGAAGCTCTTAATCATTGTTAGAAGAGACACTTAACATTGATTTTGCTGTAATCCAAACTGTCTTGTCTTTTATCCCCTCCCTGTTATCCAGAGGTTAAAATACAGCTCTGGATGAATTTGTAAATGGAATTGGAATATGATTATGTTATGCTTTGATTTTGAGTTGACCACAATCACATAAGAATGCTCTCTATTAAAAGCTTCCTTGAATGGTTATACTTAGATAATATTTTTCCTAATTTTGTTTAACTCAAGGATATGCATTCTACACAATAGGTTGCGTAAATGTTCTGTGTTTAATTGTACTTTGAATATGTTGAAAACCACAGTGTGAAAGTAATGGCTGAATCCTGTGTTTCTAGTCAGCCTTTAGACTTCATTGACAGACCAGTGACAAGGTCTCTAATGTTAAACTCAGAATATGGGCAACCAATTTAACAGATTTCACCCCCAAGCATGGCTTATAAGCATCAACTGAGAAAAGCAATTATAGCTCAGCTGTTCATGTAAAGGGCACTTTTACAGGCTGAGAATACCAACTCTAAAACATGAATGAGTGCCAAAAAGTAGGAATGTTTTTCTTTCATTATCTCAGTTAAATAGGCTTAATTTATTTAGGTAATCAGGATATCACATATATTAAAAAAAGAAACACTTGTCAGATAAACAATAATTCGATTTTGCTATTTAAATTCTATTATGTCAATGAAAATGTTGGCATTCATTTGTTAAACAATCGGAAAATGTCAACTATCTGTCCTCTTTGGTACATTAAAAGGGTTTGTATATCCGGCAAAAAATTAACAATGTTTTTGGGTGAGAAGTATATCTAATTGTGCTATTAATAAGAATAAGTGTTGAATAATCTAAAGGCCTTATGTTGGTGGATGAGGGTGGCTATGTAAAAGTATCCGTGATGGGTCGTGGTCCTAGTTGGCAGGATGTGTGATGCCTTTTTTTCCACAGTGGACTTAAAAGAGCGCAGCAGCTGCGATAAAATGGGCAAGCATAATAAAAGAGGAGTGAGAAAGTAAGAGAGATTGAGGGTAAGTGCAGCTGTCTGTTATTAACACAAAGGGAACTGCTCGACAGCAAAGCCTCCTTAAATGTCTAATATTCCAAGGTTTAAATATAAACTTTCTTGAGTTTCATGGGCTAATTTTGGTTAAATGACTGAAGTTAATGAGTTTGAGATTCTTAATGATAAAATATAATAATCTAAAAGACCAAATATGAATAACACAATTGTTACAGAATAATTGTGTCATCTAAGAAGCACAACAGAAGCGCAGGTATGAACTGTGTAACAATGAATATTAGGCAACCTATCTGTTAACCTGAAGGCTCATCCTCGAAATACCATGATGTCACTTAGAGAAAGCGCCCTTGATGTATGGTTTAAGTTGACTGAAGAGGGTAACACCATACCAATGGACTGGAAAATGAGATGAATAGGGTGGGAAACACCTAGTCATACATGAATGAATCAAGGATCCTATTAACATAATTTCCAGATTTAATAAATATCTTAAACTAAAAGTTGACTTATTATCCGGAAATGTAATGTACTTTTGTATATCCATGTTTTGATGTCCCTTAACTGGTAACTTGGCACACCAGTTACCGCTCTGTACACAGTTGCAGCTTTTCATACTTGTAGATACCTTTTCTGTTAGAGCCCTAAACTTCACTTATTAAAAAAGCAAACAGCAATTGAATTGGTTTACATTTTTGAGGAATACGTGCCCTTTGAGAAGTGTTTGTTCAAGAACAGTCAAAGTGATTTCATGGAACATGTTGTTCCATGAAACCAAATAGAGCAAACATGAACTTAACCCACTTACTCTAAGTGACACTCCATCTTAACCCCTCCTACACATTTTATGATTATTGATTAAATTATACACAAGAGAAGCTACTAGTAAAGTGTATTTTCATTTTTGTAAAGAGCACAATATGGGAGATGTTGTTTCAGGACCAAAGGTCCTTGGGCGTTTAGTTGAGAACCGGCATACTGGCTCTGGTAATTAAAGAATAGGTTAAAGAAAAGGTTCAAACAAATGCCAATTGTAATGTATGTGTTGAATTGAAAGACAAAGACATACTGTTTGCTATGAAGTTGTAACAAAAACAGAGACTATTCTGGATAAGAGATAAATAACAGCTTGAAAGGACATTTAAGAAAGACATATTGCAAGTTACACATTTCATCTTAGTTGTTGAGAAAATAAATGCTGAGTGATTGAAAGTTTTTGTTATTGTTTTCCTAAATGTTCATAATTTTTTTATTTGTATAATACATTTCTACTCTACTATAGCTAGAAGATGTTTTACAAATATATTTCAGTCTGAACACTATCACTGAACACTATCACATATTTTGAAAGCCCATTTTAATGATGAATATAATAGCAGAAACAGTGTAGTGGGTGTAAAATTTCACGGAGACTATGACATAAAAATACATAGCTCGGATGAAGCAACGTGATTACGTTTTTTACACATCCAAAGATGCCATATGTTCAGGGTGCTTGATTGGATAAGTGCCCCGGTTGACTAACGTTATGTAGAACTTAGCAATTTAGCATGGGGGTGGAGAAGGGTGTTGAATGGGGATTTCTTATTTACACATCCATTATGGCCTTCCTCAGGGCAAGCTTGCTGGTAAAATGAATCACATATTACTAATGTTGGTGCTGGGGGATTTATTGACTCATAATGAGATACAAGACACCCATTAGCAGAAGCGAGGTAATTGTATTTCTTAACATGGACTAGCCGTAATAGAGATGTGTTCATGAACAGTAGACAAAGGTGCCTTGGACATGTTCTGTTTTCCAGTTCATTCCCAGTTGCCAGTGAAAAACATGTGTTTGAATAACGTACTGTAATTAAGCAATAAAGCAAGAACGGGTGTGGTATATATCCAACATACCAGAGCTAAGAGCTGTACTTGCTTCGCGACGTGCCTAGACACAGCGCGTTACCGTGGTAAATTGGCAATATCAAACTACTTCGTATTTATTGTTATTTTAGGTAATTTGAAAAGGCGTGTATATGTATCTGCACTGGACTTACCAGTAAAACATGATTATTTTTTTTAAGTTACTGTTTGTAAATAATGATGTTTTAAAAGCTACGACATGATCCTCACATTAGAATATTCAAAGATAGGTAGGAAGTGTATACCTAATAAAATTATTCTATATTCGTGGTTATTTTTTCTTTTAAAGCATATTTGAAAATAATTGATAACTTATATAAAAAAAAATTGTCGATAGGGTTGACAAAGCTTAATTCAATTTAAAACAAACATTGGGTTGGAATTGTCAGATATATGGATCGTTGTTAAAGTTCCGTGGTGAATTGTCACTAAAACGCTTTCTTGGTTTCAAATTGTAGTTCAATTGACATTTTTTACAGAGAACTAGGAGTATCCCATAATTAGCAGATGAACGCGAAATTATTTCTGTTTTCCCGTTAAATCTGAGCTTGATTATTTTCTGTAGATCCCTTTCTCAAAATTGACTTTTTCTGTCTGAGTGTGCTGCGTTTGTCGTGTTTACATGGCAGGCAAAAATGACAGCGTCTGGGATGAGAGCCTACAAATAATTGTATTGATTTTGTAAACCAGGATGTAACCCAGTTATTGAATTTTTTAACAATGTGTTCGCTCGTTACACGTTATGCAGGCCTACGATAAGGTGAGATACGTTTTCTAATTGAAATGCTATTTTTTATAAAGCTTACCTAGATAGCACAACTTGCTAACTAGCGAATTGATAGTGGGTGGGGCAAGATGACTAGCTAGTTAGATATGTATCTCATCAGCTACTAATTCCTATCAATGAAGTTAAATCTCAAAACACGTTATGCCATTGACAATCATTGCTATTGTTTATAAGTCCCTTGATCTAACACAGCTTCAAAGTTAGCTAGCAACTAAAGGGATGTGGCTAATTTTGTTAGCTGCTCCATACAACCCATTCTAGTTGAATCCGCTTGCTAATACCCTGCACAATGTATGACAGTAACTTTTAAAATGTAATTTTAATTAAATGGCAAAATAACACATTTCAATGTTTTTTATAGGGACCATTAATATGGATGTAGTGAATGTTGCTTCCTGCGCCATTGGGAAATGCCTGGATACTTTTTGCCTTTTACTGGATTTGGTGTTCTGGTTTGTGAATTGCTTGGGCCGACTGTTCTCAGATATGGGTTCCTCTCTGCATGATCTGCCAGTGGTGCTGAGCAGCTTCACCTTTCTAGAATACTGGAACTGTGTCCTTTTTTCTGTCCTTACTGTTACGGAGGTGGTCACCAGCACAGCACATGGAGCATTTAATCTACTGGAAGGATGGCTAGAGACCTTAGGAGGGATCTTTGAGAGTTTTAAAATGGTGGGTCACCTCTCAACTCATGTTGCCTGGCGCACCAAGGAGTTGTTACATCGCGGACTTCTATCTGGACATACTTTACTGAAACAGACTTGTGAAGGCTTCAGCATTGCCTTCAGCCTGGTTCTCTACTTTGTCAACACTATCATCAACATCCTCCTCATTAGTACTCAAAACTGCTTCTCTGCCATGGTTGGGGCGTGGGAGGCAGTGTCGGGCCCCCTGCATAAAGCCTTGGAATTGGGTGTGACCCTTCTGACCTTCCTGTACAGCTGCCTGGTGGGCACCTCTGTACTGCTTTGGACACCCTGCCAGCTGGCCCTGGAGTTTCTGGGCTCCCTTGGTCATGTGTTCATCACGGTGTTCATGCTCAACATTTATGGCTTGCTCGTAACACTGGTTATCGTCTCTTTAACTTTGCTGTATCTTAATCCGGAGCTGCCACAACGTGTGGCCCGGCAGAGTCTTCACTTTGTCAACGCAATCCCAGGAATGCCGAGTCTACAGAGGACTGTTTCTCGACTTTACCTGGAGGCCATGGAACGAGCTCAAGCTTTTCAGGACAATGCTGCTGGACCACAGGCCATGGGGCAGGTGGCCCAAGCCAGACAGTCGAGGCGTGTTACACCGCAGCCCCCTGGAGACGGAATGGGGCACCCCGTTGTTGATCCAAGGACCCCAGGTGATCCTACTGATCATACAGATACCCTTCTTCCCCCTGAGCAGACTGAATTAAACCCACCACTACAGCACCTTAACGCTAGGTGGGAGGGCATTGACCTGGACCCAGACCACTACCACCACCCATCTACCACCACTAGGACCGCGGTGAAGCAGCAGCCTGGCGCTGACCACGGCAGTCCGGTCGCCCCCGCAGACACGGGCCTTCTCAGCCTGTTGAAAGAGCACGAGGAGAGGAAGAAGTGTGTGATCTGTCAGGACCGGGCCAAGAACGTGTTGCTGCTGCCCTGCCGCCATCTGTGCCTGTGTCGCCACTGCTCGGCCATCTTGTTACAGCAGCCCTCCCAGCAGCACAGCTGTCCCCTCTGCCGGCAGGCCATCACACAGACCATGGACGTGTTCCTCTGAGACCAGGGTCCTCCTGTGACAGACCCAGGGACCCGGCTTGTGCTCTAGGGGTTGCCTCTTCAGAGTCAATAGGAGGGACTGTGAGATGAATCTAGAAACACACATTCAGCCGGTCTGAAAACACAGTTATGAGTATGGCTCCAGCTCACTTTCTGATGGGCATTAGGACTGCAGATACGGGATGGGGAAGACTTTACTCAGGATATTGAAAGATGATGATCGGAATCCACAATGTAGAGATGTGCTGATTAAACACAGTTGAGGTCATGTGGAAAATGGTATTGTAGACATGATGCAGATAGACTGTACGGTTGTGGTCTACCTTCATGTGGAAAATGGTATTGTAGACATGATGCAGATAGATCGTACAGTTGTGGTCTACTGTCATGTGGAAAATGGTACTGTAGACATGATGCAGATAGACTGTACAGTTGTGGTCTACCGTCATGTGGAAAATGGTACTGTAGACATGATGCAGATAGACCGTACAGTTGTTGGCTCAATGCAGTACATCTCTATTTATAACTTTTAATGCTGTTATCACCTCCAGTTCTCAAGCACAGTAAATGTGACACAAGTACCACGGTCACATTTATTGTAGACAAAATATAGCTGATTCACCTGCTTGTTAAACTTTCAATGAGTTGAATCCTGTTAGTTTGTCTGCGGCTACAACCAAAATGTGTGCTTTTGAGAGGGCTGTATTAATTAAGATCACAGGGTTTCTGATGCTTACACTTTGCTTTCACCAGCTCCATAAATGAATATTGCAGCTTGCATTTTAGATGTTTGGTCTTTAGGTCTAGATTACAAAATGTGGACATTACCTTTATGGTTTTCCACAGCTGCACTAACTGTATTGCACTGGCTACAAAGCTTGCATACTTCCATATTTCTGGCACATATTTGAAGGGTTCTGCACCCAGGGTATGTTATTAAATTATATAACTCTTGACTACTAAGCATATAACGACAATGAATAGAGCAAAGTAGACCATACTACAATAATTTTTTTATATACATCCTGTGTGTACAGGGAAAGTGTACAATTTAAAGTGTTATTATTTGATGCACAAGGTCATTCATTTTCTACGTTTTTTACCTATTGATGTTTTGTCACTATTCTTAACCCATGTCAGTATTTTATATAATATCAAATAAACATGCTACTACTGTATGCCTTGATGTATGTCACAGTTTGATATGTTGGTGTCATTTCTCTGTTAGTACAATCTATTTGTGAGGCATCAATAGATGTCTAATATTGTGACTACATTAGCTAGTAGCACTGCACCTTGGTTTGGGGATCAACAGATATGGATGAATGGTTCATTAGATATGGATAGAAAACAATCGAAAGCTATCTAAATTGTAATGTCATGGTCATTATAATTTATATTACCAAGTACAGAGCCAAATTGAGAAATAAAACATTAATAGCTTGTAATGTGTTGACACATTTGAGTATAGGAAGACTTAGCATTATTTGGGTTAATAAAGTAAACATTATTAAAAGGATTTAAAATTTGTACACTTTAAGTTGTTTTGATATGATTTGTCAGTTTGATATTTCACCTAATAATCTGTCTATTCTTCAGTATATAAAGCTCAGTAGTGAAATAGAGCAGTTCTCTGTGTAAGAATTTGTACATTCTGGTCACACAGCAATCATTCTGAGAAAATCCAGTATTGGCTTTATACTTGTTACGTCAACTGGTATGAAGAAGAACATTAATAATGGATTGAATTACAAGCCTGATTTCTAAATGACACCCACACTCATTACTAGCCCTGTATTATCATTAAAACATCATCAGGGAATTTAATTCTTGCCTTGTTTGTTAAAGACATGGGTGGGTAATTGCCTCCTCCTTAGTGGGATATCCTGTTAGCAAGTAGCCCTGCCCTGCCTCTCTCTAGGCTAGCTAGTTTCCCTCCCAACTAGGCACTAGGCCAGCAGGGCTGCCATTACAGGGCCTTTGTTACGTCTGGGGGGATAATTGGCCAGCAAGAGCCGTCTTTGGACCCTCCAGGATGACTGGCAGCCAGTAGAAAGAGACGCGACACCCTGTGTCCACGGTGACAGCTGCCTCACTCAGCCTCTCAAGAGTGCCCATTGTCTGAGGTGTCCTAATAGCAACCCATGTAGAGATACCAAAAAAAACCTATATGTCTTTTCAGGAAGAGGCCTGTTTTTTGATAGGTTTCTGAGGTGCGCGCTGTACATTCTACATGAAAGGTTTTGGTGCTGTTAGAAAGTCCCTGCAATTCATACTGTCCTTAAAATTGCTATCAGACTATTTGCTTCATCATAGCTTTTATTAGCTTCAATGTATGATATATTGAGATTAGATCTGATCAGAGGTTGTATTCAATGTCCATATTGAGCGGCCCATTTCCTGTCAATAATGTTGGCAGTTGTGTGGTAACCATGGATTCTCGACAGACAGAGAGAGGTTTGGGGAGGGGTCCCCTACTCCCAGATTGCTGGCTGGGCAGAGTGGGTTGGTGGGAAGGAGGAGGGTCTGTCCTCTTCTGTCCCTGACTGGTGGGCAGCTAACCAGGAACACTCAGCCTGTCACCAGCTGTCTGCCAGGCTGTTCCAGGGCAAGTCCCTCTCCCTCACGGGCCACTTTCCTGGCTGTGTCCAGTCACACCCCAGTCCTTGGGATTAGCTTCTCTAGCTGCCAATATGTCTGTGATGGGAAATACTCCCTGAGATCAGTCAGGCCTACATACTATAGTAAGGGACTGTTCACGACTTGTGTACATGAATGATGCATTATGGAGTTGCAAAGCTCTTTAGGGAAACTCTACTTTAATTTCTACATGTTGCTTTAATTCTAGTGGTTCTAAAAACCCAAATCTTTCAAGATTGTTCTGATCCTGGATACATCTTCTATAATCGTCCCTTGGTACTTGCTGTGTAAAGTGAAGATACAGGTATAAAATTAGACATATTTTTTGGCCCAGTTGGCTGTGTGGCCCATAATCAGAAGCTTGTAAAAACAATAAAGCATTTATTTTATTACTTGCACCTTGGAAGACCACTGCAACACAATGACAGTAGGACTGACTCCTGGGAACACCTAGGCTAATGTATGCAACTGGAAGCCATGAGTGGCATAGTTAGGATATCACAGCAATTGTATTTGCATTTTTAATAAAGACAATAAAAATCAACCAAAAATTAAAATAATAAAAAATGGGATCAGGAAAGGGCATTCCTACCCTGGCTTTGTCCTGATTGTCCTAAAGCTTTCTATTTCTTCAAAACAGAAAACACAGATGAGTGTAGAAGTTCAGGATCAATATCAGGCCAGTAAAAACAAATAATAAAGCTGTACGAACAGTTGTGCCTGGGGTATGTGAGGCTGAAGGTTAACCAGGAGCCTTGTTCCATTAGGAAGCCGGAGGAGGGAACAGTAGAAGGGGAACAACGACCTTTCAGCACCCCGGAGAGCAGCCCAGGGGCCAGCCAATCCAATGACACGGCCGGTCCTCAAAGGGCACTGGTGGAGAAACAAAGGCTGGGAGGCTGTTGGGAGGGAATCACAGGAAGAGAAATGTCATGACATAATGAGCGCTGGATTAATGAATAATTATAGTGATAAGGCATTATAGTGATAAAAAAAGACTATGTCAGTTAGGCTAATGACTTTTAGTTCCTTTTAGAGACCTTTAAGTCCACAAGTCATTTTATGAACATTTCAATCATCAATGCATCTTGTTGTGTTATACTGTGGAAATATCATGGCATAATTAAGACACCACTTGGTCTTTTGGAAAATGTTTATTAGACAAATAGCATATCTTGTTTTAAATGCAACTTAAGGAAATAACAAGCAAAGTCTCTGCTGCCTGCATTTTCTGGTGTCTGTAAGAACAAGCATATAGTTCTGCACTACAACTATAAGCATTCTTACTTATAAATATATTATAATTGATTTTAAAAATGCAGTTAGGACAGTGGGGGCCGTGAATGAATATACTAAAGTTCTCAATGTTTAAACTAAATGTTATGATAGTGCTGAATGATGGTTTGAAATATGTGAATGTTATATGAATCTTTTAATGTCCAGTGTATGAAAATGTATGGCTTCACTACAGCAAGCTGCTCTGAATAATATTGTCTGCTAAACTATTCCAATGGAAATGTATACATGCATCATACACTTCCTTTCTATGGCCAACATAATCTGTCGATGCATGTTAAGCCTGAGGAGAACTTTCACAGTACGATGACCCCTCCTATTGACCATTACCCACACACATATCTTTGTATTTTATAAAGGAGAAAAAACACCTCCATGTTACATTGTCTGATGTGCTCTGCCAGGAAGCAACACGGCTACTTCTACTCAAAACGTCCGCATTCAATTACGACATTGTGTCATTTAAATGCCAATAACATTGCTGTTGCAGAACCTCGGACAACACACAAATTATTCATCTCACGGCCTTACTTGCATAATCATGAAATCAAAACGAATTGCAGTCGAGTGGCACTGTAGATTTGGACGTTGAAATAACACCCCTGAACCGTCAGTCTTTATTCAGCGACCTGTGCTCGGGTCAAGGGTACCCAGGGCCACCTGCAGATACACCAGCATGCTCCACACATCCCCCACAGCGGGGAAAGATCTCTCACTCCGGCACTAAAGTAATTGGCTCTGTCTCATCCCCCTACACCCTTAATCAATCCATGCCAGAGTGCCATGCTAGGCTGCCTCGTCCACTGCCTCCCTATCTGACAGAAACAGCCCACTTCGGGCTCATACAGAAGGAATAGCTGCTCCTACGCAGCCGTCAGACTGTCCTGGCGGAGTGAGAAGGTGGAGAGGGAGATAAGAGTTCTCCATCAGGGGAGTTGAGCCCTAGTGTGATCCCGCAGGGCCAGCGTAGGTAAAGAGGGAGGAGGGATTGGGGAGGGGCGCAGCGGGAATGGAACCGGAGATGGAGGAGAGGACGGGGGGGGGGGGGGGGGGGGGGGGGGGGGGGGGGGGGGGGGGGGGGGGGGGGGGGGGGGGGGGGGGGGGGGGGGCGGCACTAGGGAACCGGTTCCGTCTTATTCTACTTCCCTGATGAGAGGCTCTGTCCCTGGGCTCGTTTGGGCGCCCCCCCGCTGTTTTGGCTTTAATGAGAGGGAGATGGAGGGAGAGAGGGGAGAAAGAGCGAGGGGAGGAGATGAAAGAGTGGGGGAGGCTGCTAACCCAGGCCCCCCTCCCCCCTCAGACCGCTCGCTGTGCTCCCCATCCTTTTCATTCTGCCCAGGCTCCCAGTGGGAGTGGCAGCTCCCCAGCAGCCCTGTGCCCAGACATGGCCCTTTCCGTGGGAGCAACACTGCAGTACTGCTGGCTGTGTGCCGTTACATTACCAGTACTGGGTGGATGTTTGCCAGAGTTATAGTCAATGGATACAGACAATACTTCTGAATAATGATGCAGAAACAGTTAAATTTTCTGTTATCTGTTTCAGCATCAATGTTCATTGTGTAGTCAGTCCGTAGCATTGGGGAGACTCTTGCTGTGCATTTACACCACTTGGAATTGTGAGACGCCTCTGCGAAACTTGAAGAAATCACAAACCACACAAAAATGGCACGTCGTTAAAAAGAATGTCAGAGTAGACTATGAAGTGGAATTGTACCCCCAGGCTCCAGAAGAAAAAGAAAGCCATGATTACTTATGAGCATGAAACGGTTTGAACTTGGCTTCAGACACACTTTGTTCTTACAGTACGTCTCCAGTGCCAGAACACGTCAGATGTTGGGAAGCACATTGCCTTTTTCGGGGAGAACATCTTGAACCCTTAATTTAATACTCTCTGCTGTCTAAAATGTAGGCCAAAAGTCAGTAAATGTTCTTATTTAAAACACAAATAATTCATCACCAATATTCATTAACAGGAAAGATCCGTGTGAAGGACCCTGGGGATTCTGCCATGGACATCACACAAATGTCTGATCACTGCAGGATCTCCCACTGAGACCACACTATCAGTCAGCCTACTGTCAAACGAGCTACACGTCAGTCAGTCAACATCACAGAGCATTCGACATCAGAGAGGCACCGACTTCCAGACATCTGCCAGACAATGAGGGGCCTGGAAAAGGACTTAAATGATTAAAATAATACCCAATTTAGAATATTGCCGCAAAATGAAAGTTTTATTAATTCAAAGTCAGTCTACTGTTAAATGTTTATATTGATGCAGCCAAAATGATATTCAAGAACAAAGACAGACAAAGACTTCATTGTATACATGCACTGCGTGGTCAGTTGTGGAGATGGCAAAAACAAAGAAATGCTTCCCCCTTGTGGCTATTAAAATAATGTAAACTAAAGAAGAAAATGAATTTATGGATGTACATATTTATTTTCATCCAAAAGTAAAAACAGTTTGAGTCATTTGAGCTGTTACAATTAAAATTAAAGTTGACAATAATTCAATATTAAGAAAAGAAATCTATACAAACAATACTTTTGGTTTATAGAGTGCTAAACAAAATACTCCAAAATAACTTGATTAAAGTGTACACCACCATGTAAAGCCTTATTATTTTACGGCCCATGTAATATAAATCAGGTTTTACACCTAAACTAAGGTCACCTACAGAAATGAGAAGCACCCTTACGCACAAAACATATTTCAGTAATTTTAGTTAAAGTTATTTTTTTACTTTGTCATTCTGGAGTTATTTTCTTAGATCAATAACAATTAAATCCCTCTCAATCCCACGTAGAATAACGCAACAACACAACCCCCCCCCTCCATCTACATTCAGGCTCATCCGACTGAACGGTCCTCATCCAGTCCAGTAGCTTATTTGCTACTTATTGATCTCGCCAATAACGGTCTGCAGTTTCCTGACCGACTGGACCAACCCATGGAAGCTGCTGTGGAAGCTCCCCATTCCCTCCTGTATCCACATGGTCTGTAGTTCTCCCATCCACTTGAAGATTCCATCTAGCTGCTCTTGGACAGCTCTCTGCTCTTCCAGTTCAGCCCGCAAGGCTTGCCTGGCGCACAGCTCCGCCTGGTATGCCTGCTGCAGGTCTGCCAGGGACGACTCCAGCGTCAGGACCTCCCCTAAACTGTGAGGGTACTTTTTGTGTGGCTGGTCATCGGGCAATAACACATTAGAGGGGACCGAGAGGACTTTGTTGACCAAAAAGGTTTCCATGCGACTAGAAAGACTTTTGAAGCGTTCCTGAAGGAAAATCTGTAACTTTTGCGTGCACTGTCTTGCATTTGAACGTAGTTGCTCTCCATTTGGCTCAGTCGTACTTATCTTTCTTACAAACACTTCTTCTATAATAAGCAGTAGTTCATTCAGGCAGTCCTGGAAGGCACTGTACACTCTCACTATGCAGGTCTGAGGAGTGAAACCGAAGAACTGGGCCTCGTAAAGCCTGAGGGAAGATTGGGACTGTGCTTCTAAAAACAGAAGGAAAGATGATTGTGATTACGTAGGGAAAGCAAATAATTGTCAATCTATTTAAAGGCCACATTAGAAATGAAAAACCAGTAGAAATGCAATTAAGAAATTAATGTATGATATGATGTATGATGATAAAACAACAAACTTTGGGTGATATTTCATAGAATTGTTCAACTTATTGGTGTGTGTAATTGGATGTAGTTATCCTACTTAAAATGCATCTTCCATAATCCTATAATATCCTCAAATATTTAGGTACAACCACATTTCCAATTTTTGGAGGTTGCTTAAAATCCGAATAAAAACAGAATGCTATAATGGAAGTCACTTACCTTAAATTTAACTCAAAATACTTGTTTTTGGAAAAATAGATGCCTGTTTTGAAAGTGATGCCAGCAACAAGTTCCAAAAAAGTTGGGACAGGGGGATTTTTACAACTGTGATTTATCGCCTCTTCATTTAACAAAACTCTGTAGGCGTTTGGGAACTGAGGAGACAATTGCTGTAGTTTTGAAAGTGAAATGTATTCCCCTTCTTTGCTTGATATGGAATTGCAGCTGCTCAACACTTTGGTGTCTCCTCAGTCATATTTGTATTAATAGGTGACATGTCTGGACTGCAGGCAGGTCAGTTTAGTACCCAGACTCGTTTACTACGGAGCCATATTGTTGTAATACATGCAGAATGTCGTTTGGCTTTGTCTTGCTGAAATAAGCAAGGCCTTCCCTGAAAAAGAGAACACCTGGATGGAAGCATATGTTGCTCCAAAACTGCTATATACTGTTCAGCATTAATGGTGCCTTCACAGATGAGCAATTCACCCATGCCATAATTAATGCTGGCTTTTGAACTGTGCACTGTGAAGCCGAATGGTCCCTCTTCTATTATGTCTGGAGGACGTGGCGTCCATGATTCTCAGGAGTAATATTAAATGTTGATTCATCAGACCACAAGGAGGTTTTGCTCTTGAAAATGTGCCCAGAAAATAAGGCAGTGATTCTGGATCTTGTTTATACATAGTTTCTTCTTTGTATGGTAGAGTTTTGCATTTGTGTATGCAGCAGTGTTCCTAAAAATTATATGGGTATTTTAATATATGGGTATTTTGATACCCATATAATGCCCAATCGTGCTACTGATTGGTTGCCAATTGACCTAATGAGTTGTATGATATCCCACAAGATTGTTTTTAAGCATTACACAACATCTCCTGTGCCTCTTCCCCAACTATTTTGAAACGGCATAAAATTAAATGTGGCCATTTATTTTTCCTGAATCTTAACATATGATATTTTGTCTTTGTACCAGTTGATATTGAATATTGAGTTTAAATGATTTGCACATCGTTGCATTACAATTTTATTTACGTTTTTTGGAAACAGTGTTGTACAATTTGTCAAGATATTTTGGGTGCTTGGATGTGACATGCTTAAACAAACTCAAATCAATTAATGAACTCAACTAATTTAGGGCTTGTTACTAGATTACTCATTCAATTGGGTGCACTTGTCCAAGGGTAAAACTGAAATCAGTGCCTTTGGGCATACTGAAGGACTGAGTTTGGGGATTGTTTTTATTTTATTGTTCAGACAAACCACCCAGGTAAGGGACAGACCTAGTTTGGGCATAATTGCCAGGCGTGCATCTATCTGCCTATATCGCCAAGACGAAGTATGTATTAATGTCAAACTTCATTAAAATACACAGATCAATATCTGGCATGACCCAAAGCAGTTATCTTTCATTGGCTCAATACTTGCAAACTCGCAAACCCCTTGAAGCACTGCCGTTATACGTAACTGACTCCGTTTTGACCTATAAACAAGATATACAGAAGGGAGGCCACCTAATTAAACCCCATACCCCTCACATTTAAAAGTCATTTTGTTATCACGAAATATAAGTTTATGCATTCACTGGATTTCAGTAACGTTCAAATCTAGCTGTACGCATTAGACTAGCTATCCAATCTAGCTACCATCTACTTCGATACACAGGATATTTCAATGAATTACGTTTTTAGATAGGCTGCCATTTATACAAATACGTTAAACAAGTAGAACATTTACCAATAAACAATGGCTTTTCGTAAACAATGAATTATTTTCCACCTTACCCTCACTGGTGCTGCACACAGCCATTTCAAGATTTCCCGCGCTCTATCGTTTCCGTAACGAGATGGTTTAGGAACGAGTTTGATATGACAAAGACTGCGTCACAAGTAAGCCGAGCTGAACATATACGAAATTCCATTAAAAAAAACATATATTTACACATTTATCAAAACGCCGAGGTGGGGTACGCTTAGAAAAAACACTTTATTAATATAAAGACTTTATTTGATTGGATACTAAAATGATTAATACCTTACAAATATTGCGCTAGATTGGATGGGGATTTATTTATGTCAACAACGGACAATATACGAAAATGCCGGATCGATTACAGTCTCCCTAAATGTATCTCTGTCACAAATGTTTCCTTAACCTCTTCAGCGAGATTCTTCTTCGTTATAGGTTTTTGGACATTATTGGGGTTTATGTGTTCGCTTTTTCTACGGATTGTATCTAAAGTTAATGGTGCATTACCGCCAACTAGTGTACTGGCCCTGCCAAGTACAAATCCCGTTTCTCACGATACGATCTCGTTGACTTTTTATATTTAGGATCTACTCACTATACTCTTTATATTCCCGTAACCCCTTCTACCGCTTATATGTTTAGTCTCTTGATACTTTGATAACATGAAAAAGCTCAGTTGGGTTTTAAGGTTAAACCCCTTTAGTTCTGGGTAGAACCGTTTTGAGTGTTTGTCCCCTAAGCATGCAACCATAACTATTTTGAGTGAATGAGAGGAAAACGGAATTCAGCAGTTAGTGAGAAATGTTGACAAAACTACACAATTGATCTAATGGAATGAGTAATGCATATCTACTCATTCAGTGATCAGTGTTACCATTTTAAAATTATGTGCCAGGGGCCATAGAAAACACTAAAATCAATTTTGCTATCCCCATCTTGATTAGTCAAAACACCACCCACATTCTATGTTGATGACAGGAAACAAACACATAACAGAACTCAACCCTGCTGGATTACCACTGTGGTCTCTACTCTGAAAACACTAGTGAATGGTAGCAGTGTTATTAACTTGTGACAACGTGTTTCATAACACATTCAGTAACAATAGGTTACATATCTACCTTAATAAGACAAGTACAGCACATGAGATACAAGGTCAGTGGTATTCAAATTTTGCCCTTGAAGCCAGTTCCACTCAATGTATCCATTACATCCCCCTAATCAGGAACTTTGCCTTCTGTTCTACCTGATCATTAATGACACCCACCAGGTTTTTCGAGTCAATATAAGTCCCTGATTATGAGGCAGCAATGAAAAAAATCGAGTGAAGCTAGCTTTGAGTTACCGATTTAAATACTGCTGCACTAAATCCTGAGTCAGTCCAACACAAAGGTTGGGGAGCTATCCAGTAAGTGGAAGCAAAGACACAATACATCCCAGTGTAGACATGGCTTTGGTTTGTTTCTTGTTGTCCTGCTGAAAGATTCATTCCTCTCCAAGTGTCTGGAGTTAATATAACTGAGGAATTTCCACTGCTCTTGTTGCCATCTCCAGACTGACTCAAATTTAACACAGCAGTTTATCGAATTCGGAATTTGATGTTAGGATATTTTCATCATGTGAATGATGGTTTGGTTCCTCCAGTTAAAACAGTTCATGAGTTTAAGTGTTAACGTTGACAAGACAGAAAATAAACATCAACACAATTTGTCTCCCCTTGACTTAGGGAACGAGGCCAACATATTCTAGTTAGTTTAGGGTGGAGGGGTAGTACTGCAAGCATCTTAACTAAATATAATACCACACGTCAATGCAAACTAATAGTCAGATCGGTGAGAAACTTCATCCTGATAGATGTACCCAGTAGCAGGCAGTGTTGCGGTTTGAGACTATTTTTGATGGACGTAGGTAAGGTTACAGCTGGACCGAGCTGGACACCTGAAAAATGTGGATTTAAAAGAAAAGGCAGTCGCATGTAGCCAACCCCACCGCCTATTGGCTGTTGTTGCGTACGCGGACCAATCAAAAAGTGACATATTTTTATTATTTATGTGATTGACAGATTTTACTAACCAATGACAAATCCTAAAATGCACATCACCGCCCCCTAATTCATCCTGTGATGACGTGTCAAGCAAGTGCCGGAAGCCTATAGTTCTGGTCCAAAATGGCTTACCAGACTTTTCAGCAGGAGTATTTACAGATTCCTGTTGTAACTCGGGCATATACAACTGCATGTGTCCTTACCACCGCTGCCGTGGTAAGATATTTTAATTTAAAATGAAACACTTTCTTGTCAGCAATGTAGACGGGTTAAGGACATGGCATTTAGTCGTGGGTGTCAGTTTGCTAACGCTAGCTAGCAGGTCTTGATGGGAAAACAGCAACACATCATTTAACGAGACAGATGTGTGGCCAAACTAGTGTTATTGGTAGGAAAGATATATATTCATGCAACGATGTTGAATGTTTAAGTTTGCATAGACAATAGTCAATCGGATAGAAACCGGAACGGACCTATCTAAATGTTTACCCAAAACCAAGAAATACTTTTTTTGCAACTAAATAAAACGTTTTGAATATTTAAAACTCCTATAGATGGTTTGGCTGTCACTGACTCCTGTCAGTATTTGATGTACAAGGTTTAGTAGTAAATTAGACTAACGTTGTGCAGTTGGTAGTGACATTTGATACATTACATACTGTGGTGTGTTCATTTAATTGCGAAAACGAAACGGCCAGGCTATGAAGAATTACAGAGTGGTCCTAAATCTGTCTTTTATTACTTTACTAAAATGTCTGTGGCCCTATTTAATTAAAATGTTCTGTGGCACAACATCTACAGATCATATGGGAGAGAGGGGAGGATGAGAATAGGTTGGGGTATGGTGGGTTGGGGTATGGTGGGTTGGGGGGAGAAAAGAAGTGTATGTGTGTGGAGGATGGATGATTGCATCTAATCTATGTAAATATGAAAACGTGGAACTTGAAAATGAATGTCATGGTCTGATAAGAATGTGTTTTTAAAAATGTACTGTATAACATATTTTTCCATCACCCAATGGATTGGTCTTGAGACCACATTCACCTTTTTACAAATGCTTGACAAATAAAATCAATGTAGACCAAACAATTTTAACTAATGATATTTACAATTTCTTATAATTTGCTCTTACCCTCAGCAATTAGAACTCATCACACCATTCCAACTGTACTTCAATCCTGATTTGATACTAAGGAATTATCAGGTGAGATCTGTCATTAAGCTACTGTGACAGATTTATTTGAAAAATCTAAGGCCACTTTGGAAACATATCAGATAAAATAAAAAGTTAGATCCAAAGTTGATTTAAATTTTTGATCTGTTTTGAAGGTATGGAGACTCATAACCAACTTTCTATTTTTTGGTCCAGTTGGCTTCAACTTCCTTTTCAATATGATTTTTTTGTATCCTTTTTCCATTCTAAATACATTGGTCTTAGTTTACTTTCTTCGCAGATTGGAATTATTATGAAACTTATGAAATACTTGTCTTTAAAGAGAACAATAGTCATGTCTAATGTATTTCTCAATATTATGAAATTGCCTAATCAGAACTAGGTAGAATATTCCACATTGCTTTTGCCAGATTTCCTTAACCATTAGCTTCCAGGTACCGATACTGTCGTATGCTGGAGGAGGGCTCATTCAGGGGCCGAACTGCTGATTTTGTCTTCATGTTTCTCTTCGGGGGCCTTTTGATGACTGTATCCTTGTTACCTTCATGGTCTTTGTTCATACTGCCATGGTCAAGACATGTTGAGCACAACAGAGATTGTTTTTAACTAGAATTCATTAATTCGCTCTTACTAAGGCCTACTGTTATATAATGCCTTATTTGCATTATTATCCACAGATGCCCTTATTGTAATTGCTTGTGAAACAGTCATGCTCTTCCACCTGGTTATCTTTTAGCTGTGTTAAGATCAAGTTGTCCTTATATGTCATAGATATAACTGCACTGCTCAAAAACTTAAGGGAACACTCAAATAACACATCGGGTCTCAATGAAGGAAGTGTATTAAAGATCAAAATCTTTACTGTACATTGTGTAATTTGTTGAGAACCAAATGTAAGAAACTAAACAGTCAATGGAAACTAAAATAATTAACCATTTAAGGGTAGGATTCAAACTTGCACTGAAAATCAAAATAAACAATTGAAGCCGCAGACTGTTTTAACTTGCTGGATTTCATCTCTGCAACTCATAATGTGACTCAGTAGTGTGTACTTATGTACTCCCAACAACGTCTGGGCCTGCTCCTGATGAGACGGTGGATGGTGTCCTGGGGGATCTCCTCCCAGACCTGGATCAGGGCATCAGTGAGCTCCTGGTCAGTCTGTGGCGCTACTTTGTGTTGGATGCACCAATGCATAACATCCCAGAGGTTCTCAATTGCATTCGGCTCAGGGAAACGTGAGGACCAATCAATTACATGAATGCCTTGTTATCCAGGACCTGCCTACACACTATGGCTACTTGAGGTCAGGCATTGTCCTGCACCAGGAGGAACCCAGGACCCACTGCACCAGGAGGAACCCAGGACCCACTGCACCAGGAGGAACCCAGGACCCACTGCACCAGCGTAAGATGATGATGGGTCTGAGGATTTCATTCCGGTATCTAACAGCAGTCGGGGTACAGTTGGCTAGGACGTGGAGGTCTGTGCGACCCTCCAAAGATATACCTCCCCAGACCAAACCGGTCATGCTGGATGATGTTCACCACGGCGTCTCTCTTTCACATGTGCTCAGTGTGAACCTGCTCTCATTTGTGAAGAGGACGGGGCGCCAATGGCAGAATGGCCAATTCTGGTGTTGTCTGGTGAATGCCAGTCAAGCTGCACGGTGCTGGGCTGTGAGCACAGGTCCCACCTGCGAACTCTGGGCCCTCATGCCTCCCTCATGGAGTTTGTTTCTGACTGTTTGGTCAGAAACATGTACACCAGTACCCACTGGAGGTCATTTTATAGGGCTCTGGCAGTGCTCCTC
Organism: Novumbra hubbsi; assembly: GCA_016801125.1. Lineage (NCBI taxonomy): Eukaryota > Metazoa > Chordata > Actinopteri > Esociformes > Umbridae > Novumbra > Novumbra hubbsi. The sequence goes on along the minus strand of JACXGK010003504.1, from coordinate 19,602 downwards.
CTGTTTCTCCTCACACGAGGGAACAGTGTCTGGTCCTGCTGCGAGGTTGATGCCCTCCTATGGCCCTTTCCAACAGTCGGGAAACGGCCGGTCTCCTCGTATTTCCTCCATGCTCTTGAGACTACTGGGAGAAACAGCAAAGCTTCTAGCAAAGGCACGTATGGAAGTGCCATCTTGGAGGAGCTGGACTACCTGTGCAACCTGAATGTGCTGCAGGTACCGCCTCATGCTACCAGTAGTGACCAGGACACTAGCAAAACGCCAAACTATAGAAGAATCACCCAGGAAGGATAAGGATAGAGTAATTGCATTGGCCACCACCTTCATAACCATACATTGGGGGGTTGTCTTACTATTGGCTTTTCCAGTGCACCTGTTGTCACTTTCATTTGCACCAAAACTCGTGACATTTATTCGCAATTGCTTATGATTCCAAAAGTAACATATTGATATCCCTGAAATTGAATTGACTTGGTGTTATGCTGGATTTATCACGTGTTCCTTAAATTTCTTTGAGCTGTGTAGTTGGTAAGTTGGTAAGTAACTCAATTCAGACTACAAATCACCCATTGTATGCCTCCATTCAATCCACACAAAAACAGTTTTTCTCAGTAACATGTTAGATATTTGGCACCTTTGTGAGTTTGGTGTTCCTGGGCCAAGCTTTTACCATCATGCTGGTGTACGTGTGGAGCCGGCGCAACCCCAACGTTCGCATGAACTTCTTTGGTCTGTTGAACTTTCAGGCGCCCTTTCTTCCTTGGGTGCTCATGGGATTCTCTCTGCTGCTGGGCAACTCCATCATTGTGGATTTACTAGGTACTGCTCATGCTAACCGTCATGACCAATTTCTGCATGCAACAGTGTTAATAATGGCTTCAAGAGATGACACGTTGATTCTTTTATTAACCATTTAGGAGTAGTGACTAGTAAGGTCAGTTCCTTGTTCCCTTCCCCAGGTATAGCTGTGGGCCACGTGTACTTCTTTCTGGAGGATGTGTTCCCTAACCAGCCAGGTGGTGGCAGATGGCTAAAGACTCCATTCTTTCTGTAAGTTCTTTCCATTCATATGAATGTATTTTGTTATAGAAACTGCAGTGTTTCCCCAATATTACAGCGGAGAGACACACCGTACCAGTGAAAACAATATAGTAAACAATTTGGAAAATGCCAAATTAACCGTTTTATACCTATGACTGGGTATCAGTATTTCAGTTAACTAGGTCCTGATTTGATTTTGAGAACCCAAAATGAATAACTGAATGTACCTTTAAATTTACTCGACGGGTAATATTTTTCCACTAAACATAATAAAATCCTACATCATTTAAAAATAACTGCACATCACTAGTGACAGCAGAACTGCTGAGATTGCTTGCTGCTGCTCTAGGAACCGGTCTAGGATCTCCAACCCCCTATTAAACTGGGTAACCATGTCCACCAGCAGCTTGTGTAACGACAGGTCTTGTAACTTCTGCTTTTCTATGCACATGTCTGGCTGGTGTGCTTTGGTGAAAAAAGGTTGCAATTCACCTCACCTGACCAAGCAAGCGTGCAAAGTTTGAGAGCAGCCCGCGAGACTAAGTTTAGTGTTTGTGAACAGCCAACGTGAAGCAGCTCCATCAATGCTACTGCACGTATCATATTACCAGCATTGTCCGTTACGATGGAGGTTCTCTCAAACCTCCCACTAATTTAACACCTCCAAAGCGAAAAAGAAAGCATAGATTTCTAACATTTATTTGTTATTTGAGGAAATCCTAACAAGAATACCAATCAATCGGAAAATGTATTTTGTTTGCGCAGCCCGAGTTGTAACCAAAGTCACATCAGTAGCTTGTTGCCTTTTATACCGGTAGCTGCATATCGGTTGAAGATATTTTTACACTTCTGCACCCCGATATTTGGACGCAGTGGCAGTACACTGGGAAGTCAATGTTAATTTCACACATGTTTCTTCAATAGGTGTGACATTTAGATTTTTCTTCAGGAACTACATTAAATAATGAAATAAAAATGAGAGATTTGTAGAAATTTTTTAATTGCCTACTGTACATGATGAACCGTCTGACGCCGATGGCGATTCAACGACAACAATGGAGTTGGGGCAAGTGTCCCTGCCCTTGTTCCTCTTCTGCACAGCTGGGAGACCAAAAAAAGCCCCTGTCTCGTTGAAGTCACTGAGTCATGAGTGCGTTAAAACAACTGTTCACACTTTGACCGAAATTGTAATGTGTCAATTTTGATGTTCATACCTGTTCTATTTATATCGATCGTCACCATCAATAAATAAATGCTTTAAATCTCTTGTGTGCGAAACACAAGCCCTACTAATTGTAAAGGTTTAATAACAGTGAAAACGGATCATCAACTCATTAGATGAGTGAGTTCTATTAAAACGTCCTGACTCATGTTAAGTTGTTGTATAGTTTTTATATTGAGATCTTTCCCCTGTTTCTGTTATTCTGTCTCGCTCACAGCAAGATGTTGTTTGACACTCCAGAAGAGGACGCCAACTACAACCCCCTTCCAGAGGAGCGTCCAGGGGGGTTTGCCTGGGGAGAGGGACAGCGCCTGGGGGGTTAACCTAGTCGTCTCACCACAGGATCACTAAAGTGGACATTCCCTCAGAGAGAGAGGGACAAAGAGGGATTTTTTTCAGACTTGTTTCTCTTGTTCTGAATGGAAAACGCAGATTTTCAGAGATTGATCTGTTGTGTGTGTATGTGGCTTACGTCTCTCTCAAACTGTTCTAAAAGCCAGACTGACACTTTAGGACTACATGGGATGACGTAACAACAGGAAGGGACGTGTCAAACCTTTGGCTGTGTAGACATTTGGCTTTATCTCTGGAGGGGAAAAAAATGGCATCACACATCGGCAGAGGAAAACGATCCTGAGATTACTTAAAAGAAGTAATTCCAAAAAATGAATAAATGTCTGGCAAATGTAGGTATTGCTGTAGATATTTTCTTTTTTTTCTGCAGTGTTGTACCCGAGCAAAGGTTTTCCTTAAAGAGTTCCTTAATTAACGTGTATTTATTTCAAATTGGATTTCCAACTTAAAGGAGTGCTTGGATTCTTCAGAAATGTGATAATTTCTTCATAATTTACATATTGAATAAACACACCTTTGGTTATTGCAGCAGTGAAGAAAATGCATTACCATAACTGCAAACAAGCAAACCGTATGTTATTTAGTTTGATACGGGCTTCACCTGTTGGAGACATTGCAATGTTTTGTGCCTTATTTAGTGTTGTGTGCATGGATTTTAGGTTTTACACACAGGTAATAAAAGAAAAACAGCAATTGTAAAACACCTGCAACAAAACCCAGCAAAATGTGAAAAGAATAGCATGACCGCTTGCCTTTCTTTACCCACAGATGTGGGGGTTTTTATTTGAGAGTTTACGAAAATAATCATGCAGCAACAAGGAAGTTGAATTGTGTGTATTTTAAATCATAGACATTGTTGGGGTGTTAAACTTTTGTTCATGTCTAATACAGATTATTTGAGCTTTGTTAGTTTATTAGTTTGCTATAGTGGGAAAATATTCCTGCAGTAACAGGAAATGTAAATTATTATATTGAGTTTAAATGCTTTTTTAAAACCTAAAATACATGCGTAGCAGGAATGTTGGTAATAATTAAGGTGATCAAATTTCTGTTATATAGACATTTTCTATACATAATTCTATAACAGTGTAAGCAACATAAGTCCATTTTCAGGTTCTTAATCATCATGGCGTTGTGTATACTTCATATTTTAATCAATACAGATGATATTAAAATCTCAAGCAGTTTCACAGGTTATGATTATCAAACAAAACAAGAACTAATCTAATAATATCTAATTTTGGAAAATAGTTTTCAACCATTTTCAATTTTGTATCAGGTGAAATATCCTTTATGAAGATTTTGTTGAACTTTTTAGATGTAGCAATTTTTCATTGGTATACCAGTTACTTTCAAATGAATTTAACCATAGATTACAAATCCCTAAACACATTAGATAAACTGTCATACTCAATCAGAATGAGTATTTAATGTACACGTTTGTAAACATTAAAACTGTAAGTTGGAAGTCTCATAGACTCAGAATCAGCTTTATTGCCAAGTAGGGTTGCCCCTACAAGGAATTTGCTATGGCGTGAAGTGGTTCTTTAAAACAGTAAGTAAATCATTTAATACAGTAAGTACAAAAATAATAATAACACAGTAAATAGTAAGTTTACCTGTAGTTGCTAATAGTGCAATGTGCAAGACGGTAGTCCAAAGAAGAGCCGAATGCATTACGTTTGGTTAGGGGGAAGAGGGTGTCAGTGGGGGTCACCTGGCCTTGTTGAGGCCAGCTGCCGAGGGGTAGAAACTACTCTTGTGGCGTGAGCTATTGGTCCTTAGTGACCGAAGCTTCCTGCCGGAGGGGACTGCCTGACAGTTTGTGACCAGGGTGGGAGGGGTCAGCAACAATCTTTTCTGCAGATTACCTTTAACATAATGTATAAACACATAGCAATGTGTACATGCTCCACGTGGAGCGAAAAGCATCTACAAAATTCTAAATGCAATACTACATTGACGTGTCATTGAGCTACAGGGTTTAAATACCAGTAAATCGATGTTTTTTTTTTTAGAAAAGCCTTTCCGAGTATTGCTGCAATAAAGAGACCCGAGATTACGTCACTTCCTGACACAGTTGGTTTTGTCCAGCGGTTTTCATGGTGGGGGTTGGCGTTCGGGTGTGATACAAACTACAGTGGAACGCTGACTTTGCATGGATCTTGTAACGTCACTCAAAAGTTGTTGAGCGCGTTGTCTAGTTTCTTTTAAGCCGGACTGATAATCAAAACATGTAGCAAATATTTGGGCAAATATTTTGGCTCGGGGGCCACATCAGGATTTTGAAATGAAATGGAGGGCCACATTTGTTTTTGTAATTTGTTAATCATAATTGATTGGGAGGCCAGAAAAGGGCAAAAGTTAAAACATACAATACATATGTACAGTAGATCCCATATAAGGTGTAAATAGTCAAAATTCTGACTCGGATGTATAAGAATGGGCTGGTGAGTTGTTTTTTTTAATTCCCCCCCGTGGGCCGGATGGGACAGCCTCGCGGGCCGCATTTGGCCCTCTGCCTTAGTTTGCCCACCCCTGCGCCAGACCCTCATCGCCACAAGCCAGTTAATTATTTAGATTTTCCACCTGTCTACTGCACATACTAATAATTTAGCAACCATGGATCATTAGCTTACATTTGTTTTGAATTGCTGTTCATTTCGTTTCATCACGTGTCCGTTTAGTAGGGTCATTTGGGAATCCAGTCAATGTGATTGTCAAAGAACAACCACAATTGTTTATAAAGCTGTTTGGATGAGTCAGTGTCATTACAATTCATACAAACTGTTTCTTGTCTTTTCAATGTCCAATGGAAGTCTTTCATTTTATTGATCTCAGAATAACACATTAGTGTGTTACTATATAATTGATCAAATATTATAACCTTTTCAGTCTTGGATAATGACTTCAGGGGGTTGTCTTGCTGCCCACAGAAGGGAGGCACATGGTCTCTGACTTTTAAAACCCCTTATTACAACCGTGGCTTCAAGTCTTTAAGTAATGTTCATAATTAGTTCTTGTTTTTATAATTAGTTCTATAATGAATTATTCTTACATAACCTATAAGGTCTGCCCCTTAAGGGTGCCCAGTGTGCAAAATATCACAATATGGTTGCAATCCCAGATAGAATAGTATGGTTCTGACATCTCTATCCGTATTTAGCATAACATTTTACAATGCCTTTTGTTATCATTGGGACATTTTTGTATTTTTCACTTATTTTTGCTCAAACGTAACATTTTTTAGTATACCTAATACTAATCGATTGTTTTCAACTTTGGGAGTGTAGAGTCAAAAGAAGAAACATGTGCTAAGTTCGGAATTTCTGTTAGAAAACAAACTGTTTTATTGATGTTTTTCTATTGATAGAGATCAAGATCAAAACATGCTCTATGGCAATGTTATTCTGATATGAATAGTCAAGATGTTCTACCTAGATCTATTTGATGATTTCTACTTATTTCAGGGATCAATAAGCACACAGGTTATATAAGAAACAATACACCCCAGTATTGTGTGATTGGATAGAATGCATTGTTATAAGATACCATCTTGGTAAATACCAGACAGCGATACCAGACGACAGAGGACTAAAAAGTAAAAGCATTACCTAATAAATTACCATAAAAGGTGAAGGGCTGTTTTAGTAGACAGAGCATCTATTAAATGTATATGACACCATTGTCTTCCTAATATTTTGTAGTTGGCTTTATCCCACATCATCGTAGTCCTCCTCCACTTCGATGTCATCATAGTCTTCTGAGATGTTGTCATGGTCGCAACATTCCTCATAGTCTTTTGAGATGATGTCACTGTCACAGCATTGGTCAAAGTCTTCTGAGATTTTGTCAACGTCATGGCATTCGTCATAGTCTGCAGAGATGTTGTCAACATCATGGCATTCGTCATAGTCTGCAGATATGTTGTCAACGTTATTGCATTCCTCATAGTCTGCTGAGATGTTATCAACGTTATTGCATTCCTCATAGTCTGCTGAGATGTTATCAACGTTATTGCATTCCTCATAGTCTGCTGAGATGTTGTCACGGTCATGGCACACTTCTTGACAAGCCAGTGTCTCTGTCTCATGGTATGGTGGAGGAAGAGCCTTTCCATCTACTTTAACGTAGTCAGGTAGCTCAGCAAGATTTTCATAGCTTTTATCTGAAAAACAACTACAAACATTATAGACAGTCCCTGAGGTAGACAGATAACCCTTTCAACTTGTTTGGTTAAATAATGTTTTAATGGTGGAAAATCTAAATAACTGGAAATGGACGCAATAGGATGCATTGAACCCAGCTTCACCCAAGAAATCAAACAGTAAATACATTAACCTTATGGGTCAAAGGTTACGTGGGTAAATGTTGGTCGCAGTCGTGTGGGTGAAAAGCAGAAATGAAACTTGGTGAAAAGAAAGTTTCCCAACTTTTTACTGTACAAGTCTGTAGGCTGCCATTGATTCAAGTTGAAAAGGTAAAAACACAATTTACAGCCTTCACAGCTTTGCTACTTGGCCCCCAATAAGAAAAGGTAGAAACACAATGGGTGCCTTCACAGCCTTGCTACTTGTCCCCAAATAAGAAAAGGTAGAAACACAATGGGTGCCTTCACAGCCTTGCTACTTGGCCCCAAATAAGAAAAGGTAGAAACACAATGGGTGCCTTCACAGCCTTGCTACTTGGCCCCCAATAAGAAAAGGTAGAAACACAATGGGTGCCTTCACAGCCTTGCTACTTGGCCCCAAATAAGAAAAGGTAGAAACACAATGGGTGCCTTCACAGCCTTGCTACTTGGCTGTACATGTTTAAAAGGTTTTCTTAAGAAAACTTGCTTACCGGGACAGGATGTAAGAAACTGAACCCTAGATGGTAAAGGAGGTAAATCCTCCACCAGGTCTTTGGGGTGATATTGGCTACACCTTGATATTGGGATAAAATAAAGTAATTAAATGTCCACCTTGGAAAGAACTTGAAAAAGCCCTTCTATGTCCTCTAGACTACTTGGAGAAATGACCCAATGTCATTAAAATATACAAGTGGAGGATCAAACCTGTGGTTGAATTATGTTAGTGAATTATGAATCAATCTAATACATCTCTGTACATGTCAATAGACATTTCAGCAACATCAACATTGACATAAAACTGAATAGTTTAAGAGACTTACTGGGCATAAAACTGAGGTGTTGTGTGATTTGTATTTCTATTATAATGTTCAGCAGCTGTAAAAATACAAAAAGTAGTTGTTAAAACAATGTACACTTACATAAAAAAGTATAACAAATAGTGATGGTGCTTGTAGTGACATAATAGCTGAATTTAAAAAACATACCTTTTTTGGAGATACACTTGTTGATAAGGACAAATATTAGAGCTATTACCACTGAAAAAAAAACACTTCCAGAAATAACCCACAGCCAGAAGAATTTTCTTAATATTTCCATCGTTGATCCTAATCCACCGTGAAAACAATCCACTGTGTGAAGAGTCAGAATATACATGTAACTGAAAATGTTAGGACTACGAACCCCTAGAGGTACTACTTGACAGAATGAGCGACAAAATCAAATAAGTGATGTGCACTCATCAGAGCTGTTTCACACTTCTGCTTTTTCTAATATCGAACAAACAGCTATTTTAGCCGAGCAATCTTGACCTGCCACTCGTTACTGTCAGAAGCCATTTAGACTCTTAGCCTTAAATTGAATGTATTTAGTTTTTTTTTACTGTAATTGAGATGTACAATTGTGCAGGAATTGTACAACTGTAAATAAAAAACATTATATCAGATGTATTACTATTTTGAGTCAAGCTAAATTCTGAACACCCATACGTAGGTCTTACACTAAGTTTTCAGCTGTAATGAACGTTGAAAGAAAGTTGATCCATTTCTCATAAACTGTGTTATCCCAAGACACAGCTGATGAATAGCAATAATCAACACTTATTTCTGTGACCACAACTTGATATCACTTATCAGACAACATGCAAAACATCCTTTCCCAGCTGCCTATCTTTTTTTAGAACAATGTTTCTTAACATCCGGTTACATTATTTGTTTATGTTATAGACAGAGATGGTGTATGAACAATTAAACATTGTGGCAAAAAATGCTGTTGTTAGTTCATTTTATATGCAAATATTTAACTCTAGTTTAGAAATCTTAAATATATTGCTATTTCACCAACACTATAATAAATCAACAATTACAGTATGACATATTGTATTTAATGTCTAAAAATGTGTAATGGTCAAAATTGAATACACCTCTCTACCTTACAGGGATTGACAATCCGATATGCAGACTTGTATGCAGTATAGAAATAAGAAATATAACACCTATGGTTTCACCATGAGTCCAGTATAAGTAAACTTAGATTTATATTGGATATTCAAGTTTCTTTTGTCAACAAGGCTTGTGTGTTCCAGTTTCTCTTTGACATCCTAGGTAAAGTCAAATGTCCCTTCATTTTCATAATACACATTTTGCAAACAAGGCTTTGTGCTTAATTTATGAATTATGAATTTATTCCTGAATTCCCATTAGTTTAGGGATGGTCATACAGCGGATTGTTTAACAATGTGATTAGCAGTTTTATGACCTGTGTGTGTGTTTATATATATATATACACACACACAGACACTGTATAAACACACACACACAGGTCAAATCTTCTGTGTGTATGTTTATATATATATATATATATATAGTGAATTATATATATATATATACACACACGTACATATACGTATATGGATTCCAAATCTTGTGTGTGTAATTACCAGGATATTTTAGGGGTGAATTAATTATTTTTTAATACAGTTTAGAAGTATTTTATAAAAAAAAAATCTTTAATCTTACAAATATTTTACAATGTATATAAACACTTGTTCAAACAATTTTAGGAAACATATATATTGTATGGATTGTAATCTATCCTGTGATTTATATTTACATTTTTGCACTATGGTAAGCTTTTCGTGGGATATATTGAAGATGTATACTGTAATCCAACTTCGCATTTTCTGTAGATTTAATATTCTCAGATTCAGGATAACAGACTTCCACGAAAACGGCTGTAATGTAAGAGCTGAATATTCAAGTTTCAATCATTTCAGTATTTTAACAGTAAAATGTGGATTGCAGTCCTTTCTTCCCCCATTAAGAATGTTCTTAGTTATGACATACATCTTGTCCAAGTTAAGTATATTCCATGTTCATAGTTAAAATGCTTCTATAAGCTATTGAAGATATTAGCATGCGTTTTTTTTGTCCATCTTCTCCTAATTCAGAATATGCTATTTTTAATGCCCTCAGGGCCCAAAGAAATAACTCTTAACCAGAGAAATGAAAATCCAGTATAAAATTAACTTTACTGTTAGTCGTTATGCACTTCTGAGTGTCAAAATCCACCAGCCAGCTCATTTCCTCTCAATCATTTTTAAGGAACTTAGAGTGTCACTTGACCGCAGACACCCACAGCTGTCACTCCCTCCACTGGGTCATGTGTGAACAGTAGTCATCTTAAAGACCTGTGTGAGGACTTTTAACGGTTGTTTTGTTATATGTTAAATATTGCACGATGCCACGTTCTACATTTGTAATTGGTTATTTGTCACCTAAAAAAAACAAAATAGAGACTTTTAGACAGAATGGCCCACTTAATGCAATAGGGTTTTTAAGAAGTTGGCCTCATTGGATGTTGTGCGGTCTTTAACCTTACCTGGCCACATTTGGGATTAATTCAAATGCAATTTTTTGCCAGGTATCTAACATTAGTGCCTGACCTCACAAATGCTCTTTTGGCTAAATGGACACTTACAGAAGGCTAAACTCTTACAGAGACACAAAATCCTGTAGAAAGCCAACCCAGAATATTGGCGGTGTAAACTGGGAGCCAAATTTATATAAATGGCCATGGTTTTGTAATGGGATGTCCAACAAGCTCATATCAGTGTGACGGTCGGGTGTCCACTTACTTTTGACAATATAGTGTATATTGAGAAACATGTTGTCTGTTTCATCCCCCAGACCCTTCAGCGGTACTATGTAGATCATAAGTTACTTTGTAATATATTTGCACATCACACCAAGCCATTCTGTTATTGATCACACTGCTCACAGAGAACCTGTGAGACCAAAGAGGAGCGGTTTCTCTAAACAATAACCACAAATCTACTAGAGTACAAAAGCAATGCAGTTCCATCTAAAATCCATGTGTATATATATATATATACACAGTGGGGAGAACAAGTGTTTGATACACTGCCGATTTTGCAGGTTTTCCTACTTACAAAGCATGTAGAGGTCTGTCATTTTTATCATAGGTACACTTCAACTGTGAGAGACGGAATCTAAAATCCAGAAAATGACATTGTAAGACTTTTAAGTAATTCATTTGCATTTTATTGCATGACATAAGTATTTGATCACCTACCAACCAGTAAGAATTCCGGCTCTCACAGACATGTTAGTTTCTTCCTGTTAGCCTTCCTGTTCTCCACTCATTACCTGTATTAACTGCACCTGTTTGAACTTGTTACCTGTAGAAAAGACACCTGTCCACATACTCAATCAAACAGACTCCAACCTCTCCACAATGGCCAAGACCAGAGAGCTGTATAAGGACATCAGGGATAAAATTGTAGACCTGCACAATGCAGGGATGGGCTATAGAACAATAAGCAAGCAGCTTGGTGAGAAGGCAACAACTTTTGGCGCAAGTATTAGAAAATGGAAGAAGTTCAAGATGACAATCACCCTCGGTCTGGGGCTCCATGCAAGATCTCACCTCGTGGGGCATCAATGATCATTAGGAAGGTGAGGGATCAGCCCAGAACTACACGGCAGGACCTGGTCAATGACCTGAAGAGATCTGGGACCACAGTCTAAAAAACAGTCTCAAAGAAATCCATTAGCAACACACTACCCCGTCATGGATTAAAATCCTGCAGCGCACGCAAGATCCCCCTGCTCAAGCCAGCGCATGTCCAGGCCTGTCTGAAGTTTGCCAATGACCATCTGGATAATCCAGAGGAGGAATGGGAGAAGGTCATGTGGTCTGATGAGACAAAAATAGAGCTTTTTGGTCTAAACTCCACTCGCCGTGTTTGGAGGAAGAAGGATGAGTACAACCCCAAGAACACCATCCCAACTGTGAAGCATGGAGGTGGAAACATCATTCTTTGGGGATGCTTTTCTGCAAAGGGGACAGGACGACTGCACCGCATTGAGGAGAGGATGGATGGGGCCATGTATCGCGAGATCTTGGCCAACAACCTCCTTCCCTCAGTATGAGTGTTGAAGATGGGTCGTGTCTGGGTCTTCCAGCATGAAATCGACCCAAAACACACAGCCAGGGCAACTAAGGACATATGGACAGTTTATTTCCAGGAATTGTTTACTGGTAATTAACCAGCTGCATTATACTTCCCAAAAACTCTGCTCATCTCAATTTATATAGATCATGGGTCTCAAACCGGTTCCACGGAGGGCCGAGTGTCTGCAGGTTTTCACTGTCACCTTGTTTTTGATTGATTAATTATGTCACTGATTGGTTAGGTCTACCCTCATCTGGTTATTTAGGTCTGAACCTGGAACCAATTTACAGGAAAAAACTAAAACCTGCAGACACTCGGCCCTCTGTGGAACCGGTTTGAGACCCCTGATATAGATAGATACATAAACTGGAGCTTTGTTCATCAACTATGCATTTATGTATTCAGACTCCTCCATCTAATCCAAAAATGGTTTGTTGACTTGTGTAGTATTCCAGTTTCTATGGAAATTGTACTGAAGTTGTGAGGGCAGTGCTTAGAGACTGCCTGCTTGTGTTGGAGTGCAGCCAAACTCTTATTTGACAATGCTCTGCCTGAGGGGAGAAATCAATTGTTTGATATCACAGCCAATCACAACACTGAGGAATATAAGTAATAATGTGTTTTGGGAAACCTGGCCCTGGTGAGTGGTTTCCTTCAAATAATTCACATATTTAAACCTTAAAAATATTACACAAGGAAATCTAATTTTAAATATTTGCAATGTTACAATCAAGTATTAAAACCAAACCATACTTTTGTTGATGAAAAGGCCAGTGAGGTCGCGAACGCTACATCGTGGACCGCATTAGTGCCGCAGAAAGGTAAACGTAGTATTTTACGTCGGCGCGGCGCGGCGCGGCAACGGCAAAACGTCATCCAGCGACTCTCACTGAAAAATAGTTGGCAACACTGAACCTGCTTTCTTGGACACTCCTAGCCACCCTTCAGCCACACCAAGCCGGTTATTGCAATTCCTCCAATTGGAAACCATGGCCGACCAGGCCTCGGGATCCGCCCGCCAGCACCAACAGGATGGTAAGCGTTGCTCTTTTTGGAAGTTTATTTGTATAGTTAGTTCTTGAGCTAATCCAGATAAGCGGCCTGCGAATCCTCAACCTCGGTCTAAACTAGCACCATAACCCCGACGTGTCACTGAAATTCTGGACATTATGTACATGTTCTCTATGGATGTAGCGTAGCGGAGGTTAACGTCCCCAAATTAGATGTGCAAACGTTGTGTTGTAAAATGAATGGATTTTATTTTTAGCCATTTGAACGGCGTATGATTGTTAGTGCATTTTCGAACTGGGATGCTAACGTTAACTAGTTTGCTAAAGTAACGTTGCTAACTAGCTACCTAACTATCAGATATCCTCTGAGTAAACTGACATTTAGCTGAGTATACTCAATTCCTCTTTACAAGATATTCTTTGCTACTGTACCTGTCGTTGTTTGGTTTTGGAGCCTGTGAGACATTCGACGCAATGGAAACTTGAAAAGGATAGCTAGCTACCTACTGTGTGATGGTGTTGATAGGTAAATAAAATCTGTTTAACCAAACGTTTTCCGAAAACCGTATTTTAATGCATGAATATTCAGTATGCACCGTTAACTGTGTTTGACTACCCTTATCGTTTGCGAAATATAGCGGGGTATTTACCCTGACGCCCCTTTTTTCATATAATATGCCAACTGAAATATACGTTTCATTACATTGGCTTACATATTTTTATCTTACTAAAATCTGTACTATTATTTTACATCTATCAATTAAGTTTACATGTTCAACCAAATGTTACCGTTCTGGTCTCTTTGACTGTTTCAGTCCTGGTCAGATTGTGGAACTTGAAACATAGTACATTTATGAAAATTATTGTTACAGTAATTTCACATTACTTTTTTTTATTTTAATGACATTCTATATGAATGTTTTTTTTAACAGTTATGTAATAAAAAGCAATGGAAACATTGTGTTGCTAAGAAAAAGTTATGTTAACAATATAATGCAAATTGGACCAAATAGCATGCCTTGTTCAACAGTGTGACTGCTTTTTCCCTGAGTGTGATGTCTCTCCAGAGGAAACTGATTATAAGTTTCTATAATGACCTCTTCTGCTGCACTTCCCAACAAATTGCACCTATTTATGTTTTATTGCAACTGTAAAGCTTGTAAGTGGTTAAGTATAATATTTACAGATTCTTTGTTCCGTTTGTCCTGTCCTCGATTTGTCCTGTCCTGAGACAATTGTCCTGGCTACCTCTGGGGTGGTTTCTGCCCTATAGGGAGGGTCTAGTTATTTACCTGGCCCTAGTGACAATACAGGCATATATTGGGTGCTGGCTGTTGTGCTCGTTAGCTAGTGTTTAGTTGTGTGTAAAGTATATGGTCATAGTATGCTTTCACCTGAAATTTGTTGGTCGATTTATACGTCCAGTGCTACTGAACGAAAGGTGTGTGTATTAATCCTGCTATAGAATTGAATAAACAAACTGCTTAAAAGTCTGTAATGTTGTGAAACGAAAACAATTCACAAATTGAGCAACTTATTTTTCATGCATGTTGGATGTTCAGTCTGTGTATGAGAGTGCACAGTGTGCTTTTATTGTAAAGAGGGAACAGTCTTGGATAGACAGGGAAACTGAGGGGCGGGGTTCAAAGGGCAGTTGGCTTATTGGAACTCTTGCTTCATTGTATGTCTGTAAGCTAGACCACCCTAGGCATAGATTCATTTTACTGCTAAAAGATATACCTTCACAATTAGGCCGTGCAACACATTGCAGCTGAATTAAATCTTCCCGACTGTGTAGCTTACGCACCTGAACTCTACATTTACAAGTATAGTTTGGTAAGAATGATAGTATGTAATCACTACTGTAATTCGTTCTGGTTAAGTGTCTTTTAACTGTAATGTGAATGCATGGGGCTCAGCAGATGATAATCATAAAACGCAGTATCAGCACAGAGTATTTACATTGCAGGTTACATTGAGTGTATGTATGACTTTCTATGGATGTTGGTGTGTGTCCAATGGCTAACGTTTTTACATTTTGTAATTAAGTCTGCATGTGTAGGTTGATGTTTCCCTCTAATCACCACAACATTAAGTTAGTAGGCAATATAGGGATAATCAATGTTAAACTGAATGTTAAAATGACCAAAACGGCTAATCCAGAGTGAAATTATCTGAAAGACAGTTTGATTGTCTATTGAATCAGAAACCACAATGCTCTGTGCTTGTACAGAGGCTTGCTATTTAGTTTCATGTTCTCCATTATCCCACGGTTGTGCTAGCTATCTTATAGCTTCTCTCAATTTGATGCAGTGATGACAACTCCTATTTTTATTTTTTTACTTTAATTGTGAAGATAACATTTTTGGGGTAGTCAATATTTTATTTTCACATGACTGATCTCATGGTCGTTAAAACTTGACCTAGTTAAGCAAAGCCTGTGTAGGGGGTCAGACAGGTCGTCTGTTCAACACTGTTTGCTGACTCTGAGCCTGCGGAAGGGGTCCATGTAAGCAGAGGAATAAACAGACCGTGGCTGGCGTGGGGGTCCTTGAATGCTGCAGGCCTTCGTCAGGCATCGTTTGTCCTGGGTAGACCGATGCGCGGGCCGGTTAATGCATCAGTCTGTTTTCACCTTTCGCTGGAGGTCCTTGATGTGGCCGGTTGGGTTGCACTAAGGCGCGGCAGAATGATTTTGAGAGGACCCAGGGAGGTGTGGTACATTTCTTGACTAGCCTTAGGGAGTAGAGTTGCTGGTGTTCCTTCTTGACAAACATTAGCGGGTTGACCGGCCCTTCGCTATGCAGACACAGAAACTTTCACCTACTGACTTTCACTAATGCAGCCTTGTTGATGTGGGAGTGAAGCATAGGGGGTTAAAAGTCAGCGAGAAGGTGTTCACCAATGATAAATGCAGTACTATAGTTGGTGAACAGCATTCTCTGACAGGTGTTAATTTACTCAAGGTGTGTTGTGGTCATGGGAGTATTAATGGAAAAGGTGTCCTATTAATGGCAATGGTTGGCACCATGCAGGTTCATTTCCCCTGTAATCTGCGATGGCTTGTTGTCCGTGATACATGCATTGTTAGTCTGATCTGTCACAAAGGAAAAATCTTCACTTTGCATTGAAACACTTTTATTCCAATATTACTGCAGATATATCATGAAAATGTTCTTGTATTACAGTGCAGACATTCTACATTCCCCGTTAACATGCAAACGCAAACCCTGGAATGTGTGAATCCACAGATGGCTGTTCTGAAAGGATCCATTGTCCAAGTCAGGGATCCACAGTCCGTATTCACCTTCATGTTTCCAAACAATAGAAGCTTTTCTATTACCTGTAGAAACTATAAGGAATGTATTACAGTGACAGCCTACAGGTGCCTCTGTTAATGGTCATTTTTTTTTGTATTAATTCCCCAAACATTTACAGTTCGATTAGGCTAGTGATTCTTTTGCAACAACAATTTCTGAATGTTCTAGTAAAATAATTCATCAAATTGTTCATGTAAATGAAAGCTGCAACTAATTACTTTTTTCTTCATCAATTTCTTTTGTTTTTATTACTACTTTTATTAATCAATTAATCATGTATACCAATAATACACTGTGAAATCACTTGCTAGTGTTTTATTCGTTTTGCACAATGCCCTTGTTAGAAGTGATTATTTGAGTGTTCGTTGCCTTTTTGAACTTGAACTTGAACAAATCTGGGCCCCAACAATCATAACTTTGAAGTTGCTTAGATTCTGCCTCTTCACCATTTTAATATTTGGTTTAGTAACCACTTAACCTTTTGACCATGTCTGCAAGCTTTACATATTTAGTTGAAGCCACATGTTTGGCTTGTGTGAAGTATATTGGTCAGATGTACCCAATATCGTGGGCTCTGAGTGTATAAATTACTTTGTGTGGGTCAAAGGTATCATTAATCTAAGCGTAGATGCATGTTTTCTATGTACATGCTTTCCATAATGAACATTTGAGTAATTCACTTTGCGTTATTATCGATCAATCAAATGTATTTCTGAAGCCCCTTTTACATCAGCAGTTATCACAGTGTGTTTACAAAACACCCCGCCTGAAGCCCTAAGGAGCAAGCAACAACAGTGTTTAAGGACATTGGCTAGGAAGAACTCCCTAAAGGGGCTGAAATTTAGGAAACCTAGAGAGAAACCAGGCTCGGAGGGGTGACCAATTCTCTTCTGGCTGTGCCGAGTGACATTTTAAGAGTACAAGCTGTAATAATGAATCCACACGGAGAGTCTGGTGATTCCCTCCCCATCCTCGTTCTGTGTTTGCTCCTTTCCCTCAGCGGTGCTCCAGCAGCGAGTGGCAGCCCTGGAGCAGGAGAGCGCAGAGTTCCACAAGCTAAAACAACAGCTGGAGTCCGAGTTCAACCAGAAGCGGGCCAAGTTGAAGGAGCTCTACCTCTCCAAAGAAGGTGACTGCTCCATTTGTGGATGGCTGGAATTAGGCTGCATTTGTAGTTCGCTTCATCAGTATAGACCGTGTTCTCCTGGATCGTATCTAGCCTCGTTGTGGGTTACCCGCTGTGTTTTCCCTCACAGTTCCTCTGTATGTTTCTCTACCCAGAGGAGCTGAAGCGCCAGGCAGCGTCTTTAGAGGGGGCCCAGTTGGAGCTAAACCGTGTCCAAGCCCAGCTTGAACAAGCCCAGGCTGACATGGAGAACATCAAGGCGGTGGCCACTGTTTCAGAGAGCACCAAGCAGGAGGCCATTGACCAGGTCAAGGGCCAGTGGCAGGAGGAGGTGGCCTCCCTACAGGCCATCATGAAAGGTAGTAACTTACTCTACTGGTGTTCCTCTTGCCCTCTGTTTACTATTCAGTCTTTAGTTGGCGACGCTGTTGGAAGGTTTCCAGGTTACTCTAGACTCTATGACATTACATGTCATGGCCGTGCCGCAGTTACAAGAATATGCATGTTTTATTTTAACCCGTGGGGCGATTTATAAGTGTATTTACTTAACTTTCTTTTAATAGGGTTACCAGTGATAAACCTGATTTGACAATCCACCGATACTCTTTTCTACCGAGGGTCAGTTGTAACACAGTTAACGGTCTCGTATGCCCTCAGAAACGGTGCGTGAGTATGAGGTGCAGTTCCACCAGCGTCTGGAGCAGGAACGTGCCCAGTGGAACCAGTACCGGGAGGCTGTGGAACGGGAGATGGGGGAGCTGAGGCGCCGTCTCTCCGAAGGTGGACAGGAGGAGGAGAACCTAGAGAATGACATGAAGAAGGTGGGCCTGTTCTCCCTTTAGTAGTAATTCGCTAATATAAACAAATTAGAATTGTACAAATATGATCACTAGTTTGGATCGCGTGTCCGTTTTCATTCAGTTTAGCTGGAAGTACTTAATTTGAATGTGTTTTACCTCAGGCCCAGGAAGACGCAGAGAAGCTGCGGTCCGTGGTGATGCCCATGGAGCAGGAGATATCTGCTCTCAAAGCTAAACTGACTGTGGCAGAGGACCGGGTGAAGGAGCTGGAGGCCTTGAAGGTTGGTCTGCAGGGACTGGAGAGGAGAAGGGAAGCTGTGTTACCAACTCCTAGGTCTTTTGGGGCTTTTTACACACAAACCTCAAATCTCATCCATCCAAAATGTGAATTGAACCAAGGACTGTTTCTAAAGCATTTGGCACCGGAGACTGATTATTATTATTTTTTTATCTGTTTATATATTTGTGGGTTGTTGAAGAATAAATCAATGCCATTCTGTAGGTGAAGGAGCTCAATCATGTGTTGGAGGCAGAGAAATCCTGCCGGACAGACTTGGAGATGTACGTGGCCGTGCTCAACACTCAGAAGTCTGTCCTTCAGGAGGATGCAGAGAAACTACGTAAAGAACTCCATGAAGGTGACTTGTGTGAAACGATATATTTTTGAGCATGCTGTTAGTGACGGCCTTAAAAAACAATGTGTGCCAACTGCATAGGTGGCATCTATAAGAGTATCAGATTTCACTACCAAGTGTAAATAAAGTCATTAGTCATTTAGCCATTCTTGTCTATAAAATTTTTATGAGACTCATGTTTGTGTCCTATGTATATGGGAGTTGGCTTCTGTCCGTTAGCATGTGGTGGGGGAGGGTTTTCTGTGGGGTATTTTTAAGAGTGCCAATAAAATGTTTGAAAATGTTGAAACTGCTTGCTTGTTTCAACATTTTCATGTGTTGCTTGTCATTAGATGGCAAACTGACACAACATAGTCATGGTGGAATTGAATTTCAGTCAAATTTAAATGTGCTAAATCCGTAAATGCAAACTCTTTTTGTTTATGTTTTAAAGAGACCTTTGTACAGACCCTTATCTACCCTGTCTCCTCCCTTCCGTTCCCTCATCCAGCCAGTCTCTCTGAATGTTGCCATGTCTTTTCTCGGTCAGTGTGTCGCCTGTTGGAGATGGAGCGGCAGCAGCACGGTCAGCTGAAACACACGTGGCAGCGGGCCAATGACCAGTTCCTGGAGTCGCAGAGGCTGCTGATGAGGGACATGCAGAGGATTGAAAATGTGCTCTCCTCCGAGCAGCTCCGCCAGGTGGAGGAGATTAAGAAGAGGGACCAGGTACTGACGTCTGAGGGTTGCAGTGACCGTGATGGGCAGTTATCGTGGTGGTGGTGGGGG
>JACXGK010003503.1:0-44699 GCA_016801125.1 Novumbra hubbsi | reverse complement strand
AGGATTGCTATCTCCGGAGGACGAACACAACTGCAGAGCTGTAGCGAAATGATAAGCTTTAATTCAGAACAAAAACAAATAGCAAACAAAGGGCTACTTAAGAAAAACTCCAGGTGCTCCAACAAAACAGTTCAAACGAAACAAATGACGGTAGTAACCGACAGCAACGAATGACAGAAAAACAATGAACCAACAAACAACCAAAACTAAACGGCACAGAAATAGGTTCCCCAATCAGAGACAACAGTGTACAGCTGTCTCTGATTGGGGAGAACAAACCGGAATCAGAGTCAGGTCCTGGCTGTGAGCCCCAGCCACATAGAGAAATCTAGAGGCCACAGCCAGGACCTGACAATGTTTATCACATATATACAGATATACAGGTTGAAACTGGTTAAAAAGAGCAGAACATGGGTTGTGATCTGGAGGTAAAATGCAAGAGCTCATGGCATCAATCTTGCCATTGAAGAAGGTCAGGAATTATTATTCTGGTCTCAGAAGTTACATCAGGATAGGCAGTAGTAACAGGGTGTTAAGCTTTGTTTATCATACTGAACAAGACTATGTTGTTTGAACTAATTTTAGAGAATCATGTAGCTCTTGCTGTTTTTACAGAGAGCTGATATTGAATAAAAAATCCCTTAAAATGTAAAATGACACATGCAACTTGTCCTTTTTCCATGTTCCCTCTGCTTCTCTGTACTCCTGTTTGAGAGTACGGGTGACATTATTCATCCCAGGCCGAGTAATAGCTTTTGCTCTCCTCATTTTGAAAAGAGGCACAGAGTCCCGGATGCCAGAGCAAGTGGATAAACATAGTGACTAACCCCTCTGTGCTCAGGCTAGAGGAGGGAGCCTCAAAACTGATTTTGAGAAGAGAAGCCTTGTCAGAGAAAAGCTTGGCAGTGGAAGGGTTAATAGAGTGAGAGAAATTGTCTGGCACTTTATATTTTGGGTTTATGCATGGAATAGGTGCATTAAAAACAACAGGTTTATGATCAGACAAACAAATGTCATCTATCTCAACATTGCAAATCAGAAAGCCAAATAATAAAACAAGATCTAGTGTATGACTGTGCTGGTGAGTAGGTTCCATAACAGACTGTGTGAGAGTAAATGAGTCAACAAGTTGTAAAAACTCCCTAACAATAGGCTGAGAATAGATGGACAGCAAACATGAATGTTAAAATCTCAGTGATCAGAATATTATCAGAAACGTGTACAATAGAAGATAGGAGGTCTAAGAAATCTTGGATAGAATCCTTATGTATTTAGAAGGTCTATATACAATTGGCAATTAAAAATGATTTTTTAAAGTTACTACTACTAGAATGGTACTAAATGCATGTTATGCATATTTTGTCAGCCACTGACAGCTATTAGAACTAAAATAGTTTAACAACCACAAAGTCAGAGCAATTAAAAATAAAAACTGTATCCGGTGCCAATGAGGGACAGATTACAAGCAAACAGATTATGTATGTTTGCAGATAATACTGTCTGACATTTTCCTGAATTTCCAGGAGTTAATCAAAGATTATATAGCTGGAAGAACTATCGACAAACAAGTGTTGTTTTCCAGTAATCCAAAGGGTGCCTCTGTGTATTTCTATGCTGAGGTTGTTGAACTCTGTGCCAGTGCCATTTAGTGGCTCCTAATCCTAAATGAAAACCCTTTTTAGTGCCAATTCAAACAGGAATTTAAATCTCTATGGTATTTTTGGGTTACGGGTCAATGTGTTATCTAATGACCTAAAATGAGGATACATATAAGGACATATCTGGTGCACTGGAGCTTGGCTGATCCCCTGTATAAGTGCATTTTGTTTTTGCTCTGTCTTACTAGTTAGATGCAATCAAGTGTAAATAAAAAATTTGTTAATTTACTGCCTTGCTAGCAGAAGTGTGTTTTGTTCCTTTGGCTGCTTTCAATGGTTGTAAGAATTTAAGCTTCCTTGTTCCCTCAACGGCATCTTGTGCACTGAATGCGTTGTCACCTGCAACTATGACTGTTGCAGAAAAAAAGGCAATAGACAGTTCTGCGTAGTTGTTTTGCAGTTATTTTTGAAGGTAAGAGAAGATATCCAATGAGATGTAATGTTTAAAATGTTGATCTGTGTTGATCTATCAACAAGGCCAAACACATCTTGGCTTATGCTGCCCTCCAGGCTCTTGACTTCCTGGCCCTGAAAGAAAAATGAATTCCCATTGTACAATTATATAGATATAAAGAACACATACTATGTCAATATAAGTCTGAATCATTCACACAAGAGTGTGTCTTTTCAGTATCAGTAACCAATGCAATGTCTTCTAGACAATTATGCAAGGATTTACAATTCCCCAAATATCAAATGCTGAGGCACCACTATTTCACCACCCCCCACTAAACATGTGCTCTTCTCACTCAGACTGTCAAAAGGAATATTACCATTACCCTGCTCATTTGCAAAACTTTCTGAAGCTGTAAACAACTGATTTGCTATTTGGAATACGTTGTGAAGGGTTAAAGGATGTTTTTAAGGGTTTAATATGAAATTGTTCATGTTTTAGAACAAAATCGGTATTAAAAGTCAACATACTTTTAATACGATTTCATCCTAAACAGCAATGTACACACTAATTCGTTTTCTGAAGTATGAACTTCATGTATGTGTAATAGGTAGACATCTGCATACCTATGGAGAGTGCATTTCTTTTGGTCTTGTGTTCTTTCAGGTACACATAATGTCGAATGAACATGATGATATCTATGCTTGTTTTGGCAATTCTTTCAAAACATATGCCAATATCAATACACCTTGGCTTACCCATTTTGGAAAACCGAATGTATCATATATTTTTTTACTACATCGATCGCTTCCTTTTCAGCCGAAATAGATTTCAGGAAAAGTATAACAAACGGAAATAATTTACAAAAACAAATAACTATTAACTAAGATCATACTAGATAGTCTGTAAATAGGCAATATTTCCTTTAACCAGCAATACGTCCCAAGTCTCATTTTCCTAATCTGCTTTACTCATCCAATTTGCAACGGTATTTTCACACACTGACCACGTCAGTTTCCACGGCCCACATCAGCTCCTGATCATGCGTTGATTTGTTTGCTATTGGTTCCTGCCAAACACACTTTTGTGTATGATTGGCTGAAATGAAACCGGGTCGTTTGTATGCCACCCATCGCAATGATCGTAGAGGGAGCTAAAAAAAATCGAAAAGGAAATATCTATTAACATTTACTGCAGGACTGTCACGCTACTTCATTGACACCGAAAAGATACATTCGATACAATGTCTACGAATATGAAAAACTTTACGTCATCTTTTATCCAGCTCCAGAACAATGTAAGTAGCTACATTTATCATTCGGTGAATTATTAGGAACCATGAATAGGGTCATGTGAAATTATCACTGTTTAAAAAGTGTAGAAAACCTACTTTTACAAAGTAAACATACCTTTGCGAGATCTGTTTACAGACAAACACACAATATTTAATAGTTGAATTTGTAGGTTGTACTTGGCCCATCCATAGATAAGGGTAAAATACACCTATTTACGCTATTCAGTGCGTTAGACCTCGAGATCTAAAGAGGTCACATGTGTCCCTTGACCGCACCTGTTACAGCAGGGGTCTCAAACCGGTTCCACGGAGGGCGGAGTGTCTGCAGGTTTTCACTCTCACCTTGTACTTGATTGATTAATTATGTCACTGATTGGTTAGGTCTACCTTCATCTGGTTATTTAGGTCTGAACCTGGAACCAATTTACAAGAAAAAACTAAAACCTGCAGACACTCAGCCCTCCGTGGAACCGGTTTGAGACCCCTGTGTTACAGAATGGGCAGATGGCCATATTACAATATTCTGGAGTTGAAGATCGTACCACTCACTCCTCATAGGCATCTAATAAGCCATTTAATGATTTTCCCACACTGTTCTTCAAACCAGGAAGTATGTGGCTAAAAAACAGGATCGTTCAGGGAACATGGAGGCATTGTCAGCAAACAACTCACCCACCTGTTGATATCAGTTAGCTTTGTGGGAGCCCAGGACACTTGTGGTAGTTGCTAGAGCGAGATGAGAATCGCTGCTGACAATGCCTCCATGTTCCCAGAACGATTTTGGCAAATGTCCATCCATTGGCTTGGGTGCCCACAAAGCTAACTGGAGATTCACAGCTATTCCTTAACAATCTGTACAGTGAAGGGTTACGTTGTGTAGCTTCTGTGTGGTGAGTCACTTTTACTTATGTTTAATCGAAGGAAGGTGGCACAAAAAATATAGACAACATTTTAAAATGCAAAGGCTCCCAGCATCAAACGAATAGGCTTGTTGTTTAGCTAACATTGACTTGGAATAATAAAATGAAAGGTAAAAAGTTTTGTTTACTCAATTCGCCAATGCTAGCATTAGCCAGCTAGATTATAGTTTGAAGCAGTCAGGTTAGGTTGTATTAGGCCCAGATAAATACCATTAAAATATATTTTTAGCTGTCTTAATAAGTTTGCGTAGTACTGTATATAGTGCCTTACCAAGGTATTCGAACCCCTGACCAATTTTCTGATTTCACGACATTGTTTGAGTCATTTCTTTCCACTTTTTCTTCGCAACCTTGCTCCGAGGTAGTCCAGATTTTAATTGTTAGGCTTGAGGATTAAAGTTTTGAAATAGTGCCACAGATCACAACTTTGAGTTTTGTTCAGAAACCCTTTCTTGTTCTTAGCTAACCACAAAACCCTCTCCCAGATCAAAACTAAGACACTCTTCTAAACGTTCTGAGTAATCACGTTTATACAAAGCTCTTGATATGGTCACTTTGTCTGCATTTCCTGTGGCTTCTATCACTGATCTCAGTCTTGGTTGACCGATGGAGCGCCAGCCTTTTCTTGGCAGTGTCTGGGTTAGGGCAGTTTCTGGGTTAGGGTTAGGGCAGTGTCTGGGTTAGGGTTAAGGCAGTGTCTGGGAATTGTGATTCAGTTTCTGCTTCCTGAATATTAAACCAACTGCTCATTGTGATATCCAAACACTTGTGTTGTTTGGCCTCCTAATATATGCATATGTATTACTTCCACTCATATGTTTGTAGAATTCCTCTTGGTCTTCATTTTCTCAGATTCAAGCACTGACCAATAATCCTTCAACACTGGTTTAAATACTGGTTTAAATACTTTTGCATGGACCCTCGTTTTAGCACACTTGGACTTGAGGGTAGGACTGTTTGTATGAGCAACACTCATTGGCAGGGAACTGGGTGAAGGGCCATAATGCTGCATAAAGGCTGACATGAGCCAGTCATGCACTGTTCATCAATAACATTTAATATATTTTTTTAACATAATGAACATATATTTCTTTACATATTATGTAATATATGGTTGGCAATCAAATTAAGATTTAAGATAAGGTGACCATTATTGAGGTACAATCTACAATGCAAAAAGACATTTAAGGGAACGTAATCATCACTGTATAACACCAAGTCAATTAAACAGGGATATTCATTTGTGCAGTTAGGAAGCATAAGCAATTGTGAATCAATTTCACCTGTGTTGGTGCAAATGAAAGTGACAAAAAGTGAATGTACTTTATGAGTATGGCATGAGGGCCTGAAGTCCTCTAGTGCAGGGGTGGGCAAACTACGGCCCGAGGGCCAAATGCGGTCCGCAAGGCTGTTCCATCCGGCCCGCGGAAGGTAATAAAATGGTTTTGAGGGGTTCACCAGCCCATTCTTATACATCTGAGTCAGAATTTAAACTATTTACACATTATAAGGGATCTACTGTACATATGTACTGTATGTTTTAACTTTTGCCCTTTTCTGACCTGCAAATCATTTATTATTAGCAAATTACAAAAACAAATGTGGCCCTCCATTTAATTTCAAAATCCTGATGTGGCCCCCAAGCCAAAGGTTGGCCCTCCCCTGCTCTAGTGGGACGTTTGCTCACAGCCCAGCACCATGCCACTTGATTGGCATTTGCCAGAGAACAAGTCCACCATTGGCAGGTCCACCGTTGGCGCCTGTTTCTTCAAAGATGAGATATTGTCTGGAGATATTGTGGTGACCGTTATGATCCAGCATGACCTGTTAGGCAGTGGGTCAGTGATGGTCTGGGGAGGCATATCCTTGGAGCGTCGCACAGAGCTCCATGTGCTAGCCAACGGTACCTTGACTGCTGTTAGGTACCAGGATAAAATCCTCAGACCCATCGTTAGACCATACGCTGGTGCAGTGGACCCTGGGTTTCTCCTGGTGCAGTAAAATGCTCGTCATCATGTGGCAAGAGTGTGCAGGAAGTTCCTGAATGACAAAGACGTTGATGCCATTGAACGGCCCTCCCATTCCCCAGACCTGAATCCAATTGAGAACCTCTGGGACGTTATGCATCAGTACATCCGCCAACGTCAAGTAGCGCCACAGACTGTCCAGGAGCTCACTGATGCCTTGGTCCAGGTCTGGGAGGACATCCCCCAGGTCACCATGTGCCGTCTCATCAGGAGCCTGCCCAGACAGTGTCGGGAGTGCATTCAGGCACGTGGGGGCCATGCACACTTCAGAGTCACAGTTGGACCAGCCTGTGATTTAAACAAAATTCTTCTCAAATTTAGCCTTAAATCGGTTTGTGATTTTGATTACAGTTGACTGTTGTTACGTCTTTTTGTTCTCAACAAGTTACCCAATGTACAGTAAAGATTTTGATCTTTAATATATTTTGTTCATCGATACCTGTGATTTTCAGCAGTGTATATATTTACTGATGATTGTGTATGAAGAAAAGTTAACCTACTTACATTGAATACACATGTACCCAATGTAATTCAATTATAAAATATATATTTGCCATTCTTTTTTTTTTTTTTTACATCATGGAGGATGAAGTCATATGAAAATCATTTGTTTATTTTAAGTACGTTACATATTGATGTTATCTGTTAACAGAGTGATACCATGGAAAATGATGAACTGGGCTATTCTATCAGTCAGAGCCAGGAATTCCCAGTTGAGACCATGGCCATAGAAGATATGGAGGCAGTGGAGGATCTAATGTCAATTAACAAGCACTGCAAAACTAGTACTTTCAGCACATTTAAGTATATTGGCAACTTCCGACCTCTGACCCCTTCCTCTGACTCCTCAGACGATGACTGTCATTTCCCACCTGACGACCAAGAGTCTATTGTAAGTTGCCTTTGTTTCTTTGTGCTCTCTCTCAATCACGGTTAGCCTGTCAAACACGTTCAATACTTTGTAAAATATATATATATATATATATACATTTTTTGTTTGTCAATAGTAAATTTGTGTTGCAAGTTTTGGAATTTGTTAATTTGGCTCTGAAGAAAAAATATTTCCATTATTTCCAAGATTGAATGCGTTCACTCAAGAAGTTAAATCCTAAAAACAATCTGCCCTTCAAAAATAAACCCTCACTCTCCTGGGTTAATAAAACCGTGGTATATTTCTAACGTGTCCATTCGATGTGTGATACAGGACATGTCTGCGACCTACCAGGTCTATTGACGCTGAGGACGTATTCAGAATCATTATTTGGGCGTGATCTTCTTAATGCACTGTCCATGTATGGTGGCACACCTGATGGACATTGAGTCAATGCGTTAGAAACAGTCAGCACTACTGCAGCAGCAGAAAGAGACGCTGCATACACTGTGCTGTTATGGGTCCATGGAGAGTGGGCTTTAAAACAAGTTAAATGTACGTTTCATAGAGTGTAATGGTTATTCATGACCCTCTGGAAATGGCACTGCATCGCCTTTTTTGCATTACTAACTTGTGACATATTTAAATTTAATATCTTCCTACCATGAAGATATTCCAGTATTTTGCAGTAATTTTTTCCCTTTTCCCTCTGTTTCAGTGTATGACCCCACCCCACAGCCCAACAAACATTGAGGCCATTAACAGTGATCCTGCTACTGAGGCAGTGTTGCAGTGTCCACTGGCAGTGCATACTTCCTCATGTTTGAGTCTTGGCCCACTGCCAGCAGAGTGGGGCCTGACTCTACCACAGCTCAGCCTGCCTCGAACACAGGCCACCAGTGTTATCTGCCACACTGCAGACACACAACACTGCAGCTTGGGCATCTGTCCAGCCCCCCCTCTGGAGCACAAAATAACTCACCCAGAGCCTCAGCCCAGCTCAGTCAGCATCACCAACCACCTGGCAGAAAGGCTGTCCAGCAGGGCCTCGAGAGGGAACATTACACCGCTGGACTCCCCTGCAGTACTGGCTGCTCCCCAAGCTCTGGTTACTGTGAATCTGCCAGCTGCTGTTGGCGAATTCCACCAGCCTCCATTAGTGTCCCCTGTCACTGATAGGGTTTCTCCTTGTCCTGTGCCAATTTACTGCCAATTATTACCTGCAGCCCCTATTGCAGGGAATTGTCAAAGTCCAGCGGTAACCTCCACCATTGTGCGTAAACACATTGCAATGACTAGTCAAAAACGACCGCCAGCACTGGGTTTTCCTCCAGGCCCTGCTGTTTTCTTGGTTTCCCAGTCAGTTGTCCTAGTCCAGCCTTTACTACTGACCCCCGGTGGCACCAAGCTGCCAGCCATTGCCCCAGCGCCAGGCTTCACCTCAGTGGTTCCGATAAGTAGGCCGCAGCCTTCTGAGGTGTCCAGACTCCGCAGCCAGATCTGTCTCTACAAGGACTGTGGGAAGACTTACTTCAAGAGCTCCCACCTAAAGGCGCACATGAGGACTCACACAGGTAAGGCCAGTAGTTAGTGGTTAGAGCATCTGACCATTAACTGAAAGGTTGCTAGAGAAAATCCCTGAGCGAAAAATGTGGTGTTCTGTTCCAGAGCAAGGTAGATAACCCAAATTGCTCCAATATAATTTTTTAACATATGAATGTTCACAGTGAACTGGTAAAAAATGTTCTTCATATCTTAATGGTGCCAACTGACGCATAACATAAAATGTCCAAAGATCTACTTGTGCCATAAAAACAAAGACGGGTAATCCAGTTGTATTAAACCGCTGTGTTTCCACCTTAGCATTGTGTGTGTGCTTGTGTCCTGTTTTGACCAGTCTGTGCTCTGTGTCCTGCCCAGGCGAGAAACCTTTCAAGTGTAAGTGGGAAGGCTGCGAGAGGTGCTTCACAAGGTCTGACGAGCTGTCGCGCCATCGCAGAACCCACACGGGAGAGAAGCGCTTTGCCTGCCTTGTGTGTCAAAGTTGCTTCATGCGTAGCGACCACCTGGCTAAACACGCCCGGCGGCACCTTGACTCTAAGAGGGTAGCTAATGGGCAGATGGGAGCGCTTCACAGTGATGTCACACAGCCACTGTGTTCAGCACTTCTCTATTGGCCCTCGCCATCAATGAATGCTTCTTAAAGACTGCATAATTGACAGTTGTTAATTAGAAAGACATTTACCAATTCATTGTGATGCTCACTAAAAGACCAAAAGGCATATTAACACATTTTATTAAAGGTTGAATAAAAAATAAAAAAAGTAAGCAGGTTTTAAGTTTGTTTTTTCCTAAAGGACCGCTTGGGAGGACCGTATATTCTGTTGATCAATGCTTGTTGAACAAGCAGGGTTTTACACATGTTTAAATGTCATACTGTGTTCAAAATATTAAAACATAATGGCTTCAAACTAATGGCTTCAATTCTGTAGAATATTTGCATTGTAATGTAAGAAAATGTCAATACTGTATCTGTAGTACTATCTTCAGTTAGAATGCCTCTAGCAAAGTCAGTACACATTACTAGTTAGTCAGCTCTGCAAAAATACAAAGGAATATTCTGGACTTGTTCAGAGCTCACTGCATCCGGAGTATTCACAGCGCTTCACTTTGTCCACATGTTGTTGCGTTTCAGCCTTTTCTAAAATGGACTAAATAGATTTTTTTCCTCAAAATTATTTTGGCGAAATGTTTATAAATCTATCAAAAATAAAATCACATGTACATAAGTATTCACAGCCTTTGCCATGACACTCCAAATTGAGCCCAGGTGCATCCTGTTTCCACTGAGATGTTTCTACAACTTGATTGGAGTCCACTTGTGGTAATTTCAGTTGATAGGACATGATTTGAGAAGGCACACACCTGTCTATATAAGGTCCCAAGCCATAATGTCCCAGAAATGGTCTGCAGACCTCTGAGACAGGATTGTATCAAGGCACAAATCTCGGGAAGGGTACAGGAACATTTCTGCAGCATTGAAGGTCCCAATGAGCACAGTGGCCTCCATCATCTGTAAATGGAAGAAGTTTGGAACCATCAGGACTCTTACTAGAGTTGGCCGTCTGGCCAAACTTATTGATCGGGCGAGAAGGGGCTTAGTCAGGCAGGTGACAAAGAACCCGATGGTCACTCTGACAGAGCTCACGCGTTGCTCTGCGGAGAGGGAAACCTTTCGGAAGGACAACATTCTCTGCAGCACTCCACCAATCAGGCCTGTATGGTATAGTGGCCAGACCATAAGAAACAAAATTCTCTGGACTGATGAAACGAAGATCGAAACCTGGACTAAATGCCAAGCGTCATGTCTGGAGAAAACCAGGCACCACTCATAACTTGGCGAATAGCATTCCTACAGTGAAGCATGGTGGTGGCAGCATCATGCTGTGGGATGATGTTTTTCAGCAGCAAGAACTCTGAACTAGTCAGGATCAAGGGAAAGATGAATGCAGCAATGTAGAGACATCCTTGATAAAAACCTGCTCCAGAGCGCTATGGACCACAGATTGGGGGCGAAGGTTCATCATCCAACAGGACAATGCCCCTAATCACACAGCAGAGACAACAGGTGTGTCTTCGGGACAACTCTGTGAATGTCCTTGAGTGGCCCAG
The DNA here is from genome assembly GCA_016801125.1 of Novumbra hubbsi. Classification (NCBI taxonomy): domain Eukaryota; kingdom Metazoa; phylum Chordata; class Actinopteri; order Esociformes; family Umbridae; genus Novumbra; species Novumbra hubbsi. The sequence goes on along the minus strand of JACXGK010003503.1, from coordinate 33,863 downwards.
CCAGAGCCCAGACTTGAACCCGATTGAACATCTCTGGAGAGATCTGAAAATGGCTTTACAACTCCCCATTCAAGCTGATGAAGCTTGAGAGATCTTGCAAAGACGAATAAGAGAAACTGCCCAAAAATAGATGTGCCAAGCTTGTAGCATCATATGAAAAAATTATTAAGGCCGAAATTGCTGTCAAAGATGCTTAAATAAATGATTGAGGAAAGGCTGTGAATACTTTTGTACGTGTTTATATTTTTGTTTTTAATTTTTGCGAATCTATACAAATTTTTTAGAAACAAAACATTGAATCCATTTTGGAAAAAGGCTGTAACTTAACAAAATGTGGAAAAAGTGAAGCACTGTGAATGCTTTCCAGGTGCACTGTATACTATCTGTTTATTCTGAAGGGCAGATCCTGTTGCCAAGGTAGATCAATAGAGAGAAGCTACAGCTCAAACAACTAGGATCAGTCTGGCTAATGCAATGGCTAACTGGTGGAAATTTGTAACAATGTGAAGCAAAAAATATCTGCTGCAAACCAGCACCCAAACTTCAACATATTTTACCCGTTTGCTATGGCTTTCTACAAACAACCTATTTCTGCCCAACTCCTCTTGTGTTTTGGGACATTGAATACAGATTAATTAAAAATAAACAACCCAGTGTTGTAGTTGGTGCTGTGATAGAAATACCTGTTCCAAAGGTACACCAAAAAACCCACACATTGGAAAGATAAGTAATGCCAAGAGCAAAAAATTATTTAGCATGTTGTCACATCTGTGTAAGGGACTACCCCTCACAAAGTGTTCCAAAGCCAACATGAAAATAATCATCTAGCAAGTTTGCATCAATCAGCCTCCACAAACACTTCGGGATAGGGATCCACTGGTAAGGAACTGAATTGTGGCCTTGATGGCTTCACTGGGATGCATCATGATTGAAACAAATGGTTATTTACCTTTATAAATCAGGCAATAAGTAAATGAGTAAATCAGGCAATGAGTAAACCTAACTCTGCCACTAAAACTATTAAGGAAATAATTAAGAGGTAAAACTGTGTAAAAAATGCATCTTGCCACCAGACTGTTAGGAAGATGGTTTGGATTCTAAAGGGACTCAGAGACAGTGTAACCCTTATTCAAGTTTGTTCAAAACAGCCATTAAAAACTTTAGTCAATTAACTGACAATTAATATTTTAACTAGATGAATTGTTTACATGCAAAGGCAACTTCATTACTTCAATTAACCCTTAGCTACATGTTGTTTATGTTAAAGTATGTTCCAGCAAAATGGGTTACATTTTTCTCTATTCTTTTGTTACCTTTAAATCTCAGCCGCATGTTATTCATTTATGGTTTGAATGCATTTGGAGCCCAGGAAACAACACATACCCGGTAGGATTCAGTTAAGAGGTTTTTATATTAATTTTGTAACTTCAAGAAAAATGAAAAGTAAATAGCCATAATTACAAATTGAACGCAGGGCTACACAGTTTTTTATTCCCAAAAACATTTTACAGGAAGCATGTACACACCCAGCCTCTGAAATGTAGAAGGACAATAAAGAGCATTTGAGGTATTCACATTAAATCCTTAATTTCTCTGTGTACTGGTGACCCTTTATATTAATTGCAGGTTGAACAGCAAAACATTTAGGCACATATGCAAGTAAAATGGTCACACTCTAGAGCCCTGTAGTGCCTTAGACAAATGGAGACTAATTCACAGATTTTGCATAATTCTATCCAGGGATTTGTAAAGGATTAAACATCAAATTATGAAATATGAGAAATGTCTGAAGGCTAAACTGAATACCAGATTAATACAATGTGTGAGGGCAGGTTCCCTAGAGCCCTTCCATCGTCAAGATACTTGGTGACTTATGCTCTGTACTCATTCCTTGTAAAAAAAATAAAATTAAAAAAAAAACCTTAATCAAAATGGAGACCCTGTACTGCCTTGTTCATCTGAAATAACACCCCAATAAGTGCACTGCTTTATGCCCAGAATGATAACCTACGAAGCAAGCTAGATGTACTTAGTTTTCCAAATCTAGCCAAACTATTAGTTGGTCTGCTGCTACCTCTAGCAGGCTTGTAACTCCACATACATCAGACATGTCATAGAAATGTGGCTGAAATGTGAATCACTTTTGAGGTACCAATTATCCTGTTAAAAGTAACTTTGCTAACTCCCCAAACCAGATACATAGAGGGCTCTGGTCCAATGTAGTGCACTAAAAAAGGGTTAGTTCCGTATTCCCCAGTAGAAATACTGACTGATCTGAGTGGAACAGGTATTCCTAGCACAAAAAAACACAACCAATTACACCCTCAATTTACATAGAAAACGTAAAGTATCCAGAAATGACTTTGGGTTCTGTTGAAATAAACAATTGCTCCACTGAGTAGGTAGACAATTGAATTTGAAAGACTGGCAAAAGAAGATTGGTATATAGGTTTACATGTTTCAAATATTTAAAGTCAACTGTGTGTATGTACAGTACCAGTCAAACGTTTGGACACACCTTCTAGCATTCTTACTTTTCCCCACATTGTAGATTAATAGTGACAATTAAAACTATGAAATAACACACATGCAATCAATTAGTAACCAACAGAGTGCTAAACAATTGAAAATACATTTCATACTGTACAGTCTAAAGTAGCCACCCTTTGCCTTGATGACCGATGTGCACACTTGGAATTCTCTAAACCAGCTTTATGAGGTAGTCACTTGGAATGCATTTCCAGTTGTGTTGTGACATGGTACACAGAAGGCCATCATTATGTCCGTATTGTAATAGTCCATATTATGGCAAGGGCAACTCAAATAAGCAAAGAGAAACAACAGTTCATTATTCTTTGAGACAAGAAGGTCAGTCAATTTGTTATCAATGCAAAGGGTGGCTAATTTGAAGAATCTAAAATGTAGCTATTACGATTTGTTGAACACTTTTGGTTACTCCATGTGTTATTTCATAGTTTTCATGTCATCATTATTATTCTAAAATAGTCAAAATAATGTCTTAAGTGTCCACACTTTGACTGGTACTGTGTGTATATAAATGCATGCATTTGTAAACTGTTACAGCACTCAGAGATTTGAGTTCCATCCCTATAGACTCATCCATTTTGTTGCATACTTTGTTTCTGAATGTGACAAGGAAAGAATACCGGTGGCTACTCCTTGAGACAGATTCAACAACATATGTTGTAGGGCTGTCCTCAACCATTTTATCTGGTCCCAGTTACACAAACAACATATATTCAATTTCTTCTGAAACTGATTATAAAAAGCTGTACGCATTCCCCTTTCAGTCTTTTCCTCCCATTGGAATGTTGACCTGTTGTCAGCAAAGATGGGGATTGGTTTAGCAGCCCTAAGCCGGGACTGATGGGGCTTCATCTGTTTGGCCGGAATGGAGGAAGTAGGGAACCAGGGAGAAGTTTTTCATGCTGATGTCCTGGGTGATACCAGCATCCTGCATCTCAAACCTGTCAAGAACAACACAAACAAAACCTGTGGCCAAAGCCTCTTCTTGACTACAAAAACAAAAGATCAATGCTGCAAACAACGTGAAATAAATTAATGAATTTAAAGCTTTCCAGGTGGACAAACAGACGTGAAATAATAACGCAATTCTATACAAATAACGGCTTGAAGAGTGTCTGACTGTGCCATCATGATCCAGGTCACAGACATACGTATGTCTCTTACCAGTCGGTAGACGAGATGGTGTAGTAGACTGGGGGTCTGGATGTGTCGGTAAAGGTGGCCGGTGGGCCCAGGCTGTAGGCCCCAGCGTTGCTGAAGATGAGCCAGTCTCCCACATTCAGCTCTGGCAGCAGACAACAATCCACCACCAGGTCCAGTTCATCACCTGATGGACCCCAGAGACTACTGGCAAACACTGGATCCTCAGACATGGCACTCTGGAATATCCAGCAACACAGATGTTTAGAAATACAGTTGGGTTCTGGACCTTAGTTATATAATAAATAGAAAAGGTTTGGACTTGGGACTACAAACTTCTCTTTAGGTAATGGAGATGTATTTGTGACAAATGTTTATTTGTCCATACAATAATTCAGTAATTTATTTAAAACGTATGTTGACAGCAGCCCTTTGCATCTATGATCAAGCTACTAGCACTGGGACGTGTGTCAATATTTGTTTGTTAAAAATGCAATTAGTGCTAGATTAGTGCTATAAAGAAACAACATGTGTATGTATACACAGTATTTGTATTGTCTTTTACAATGTTTTCAACATTTGTTGGATTGCAAGCGAGGCTGAACGTTTTATATGGCATTGCCATGTTCTCCATCACTTGCAACTTGCTCTATCATTCTGCTTCTTTAGAAGCTTCATTAAGAAATTTGATATAAATTTGAGCAAATGTTTAAGTTTTGCACTGAGGTGGCCCATTAAAAATTTATTCTGAAAAAAAAACAAGGGACATAGGAATGTACCATTTTGTTAGTTTACCAAACCCTGAAAAAAAATAAGGGACATAGGAATGTACCATTTTGTTAGTTTACCAAACCCTGAAAAAAAATAAGGGACATAGGAATGTACCATTTTGTTAGTTTACCAAACCCTGAAAAAAAATAAGGGACATAGGAATGTACCATTTTGTTAGTTTACCAAACCCTGAAAAAAAAAAGTACCTTGTGCACAGTTGGGGCTGGAATTACATTATCAGCTAACTTGCTGGTGAAAGAGCCATACACTCCATTGTTAATGTAGTACAGGAACTCTGGCTCATGGTTGGGAGATTGGCCATCTGTAAAGAGGTATAGCAAAAGTAATCATTATGATAGAAAAAGAGTGTTTAATATTTTCCCCCAAAAATAGGGGGTTAAAAACAGGGTTAAAAAACATTTGACAAGGTACTGCCACCGACCGTGTAACTGATCGATGTGAAGGTCCGGGGAGACCACTTGTTTATCAATGATGTTGACAGCCAGGGTGAAGGAGGAGGATACGTAATAACTGCCAGGCTCAGCCATGATGGAGACACCAGAAGAGGCAGGGAAGTACAGTTCTAGTAATGGCCGGACCACTCCGTTAATCTGTTAAAAGAGGAAGATGGCTGTAAGGGCATTTCATATTGTGTGTTGGGAGTTCTTCAACGATTCAGGGGGAAACTAGAACTTGGGATCGAAGCATAATATACGGTGTTGGAGGTCTTCAGGGTGGAACCAGAACTTGGGTTCCAAGCATAATATAGTGCGTGTTGGAAGTCTTCAGTGTGGAACCAGAAGTGTGGGATCCAAGCATAAATACTCAAATTGATAATTTGCTAAATATTAACTAAGGCAAATGCAGGCGTTTTAGAATAAGTCTTTTAGAATACAAAGACAAAATGTGATATATATTAGAATATCAGAACTAGGTCTGGTCTTTAGGCCGTCATGACTCACATGAACACTATAGCATGGATGACTTATCATACCAATACATTTTGATTCATTTGTAACAACACAAAATGTGTTTTTAATATAGAATATTTGGCTATTAGTTACACTTGAGATACAGGATTGAATTTCCTTAAGGTGGATACTGTATGGTTTACCACCTGACTTTGCATCTTTGACTTTGGATCCACAAAAACAAGTATGTGTGGAAGTGTAAACATTCAAAAGGAAGCTGTGTGTAGGATTTTGTTTTTTAAACTGTTACATATATAGGCATGACTGAAGTAGCATGTGACCAGTTGTTAATTTCAGTAATCCCTCTATTCAACATTACATCAAAATCCAACTATTACACAATAAGGACCTGTTTTAGCTGAATCTCTGAGCCGCTGAATCCACCTCCAATATCCAAGATCGTCATACTGAAGCCGATATCCTCCTGAAATTGAACAAAAGACGTCAACATTTCTGCCGTTCTTCACATATGGTGTACATTCAGAAGGACCCTAATATAAGCACTAGCGACTCACCCCCATGTCGAAAACACAGCGAGCGTCAGACACTGCATGGTTGTAGGCCTGGAGGTCGTCACAGTAGCTGGGAATGTGGAACCTGCAATATTCCAACAATGGAAACGCCTTGATAATACAACATGATCAGGGATTTACTAAGCAGAGGAAATGGATCAGTCAGCTTACTCTGAGATTGTCAACTGAAAAATATACATGTTTAATATTGTTGATATATATATATATATATATATATATATATATAAAAGAAAAACCAATCAGACTGTAAAGCTCCAATCCACTGGAATGAAGCTGCCTTATCAGTTTTTAATAACACAAACAACAAATATAGTACAATAAACAATCTAAGACAACATTAAACAACAGCAGAGCACAATTACATAAGTGTTTGTCATTACAGTCTCTGCTTTTTTTCCGTTTTAATTTGGATTTGTTGTAGTAGTATGTAAAAGACATTAAAACAACAGAAATATCCGTGGCAAAAATGGAATAGAAAGACATGCAGCAAGGCAAAAACCACTGCTCACTAAGAAAAATACTTGTCTTTGTGTTAAATTAAAAAAGCAACTGGATGATACTCAAGAGTTCTGGAACATTGTACAATGGACAATTTAGTTAAGTGGTAGACATTGGCCTGTTATTTCTGGCTAAACCCAAACACTAATCTACACTGTAAACACTAAGTCACATCAACAGTCAAGCATGATGGTGGTGGTAGTAGTGTCATGGGTTGGGTACGTTTTCTTGCATGTGGAGGAGTGAACAAAAAAATACATCCACTGTGTAGGAATTGATTGGTCTCTCAGCACTAAGCTTTTTTCTTTTTTTACCTAACCAGTTTAGTTTAAGCCAGAGATTACTTTCAATCTGGGGTTCCGTAACTTTGTTAGATAAAAACATTTTGTAATAAATATTTGTTAACTGTGGGTCCCTTTTACCTAATATGAGCGAGAGATCTTTATATAAAAACTTGCAATATCCCTGGAGAATTTTCTAAAAATAGCATTAAACAATGCTTCCAATTCCATGCTACAGACACAGTAACACATATTTGTATATGACTTATTGCAAATAAAAATCTGCTAGATAATAATAAGCTCCGAGTAGAGAGGACGAGGCGGGGTGGCAGCATGACTCACCTGACCCCCACCACGTCCATGCCCAGCTCCATGGCGCTCTCCAGCAGGTGTCTGCAGTCCTTCAGCTTGGAGCCAAACACCATGCTCATCTCCCGCCCCTCACTGGAAGCCTCTGTGACCACCTGCAGCAGGAGTCTGAACAGAGACACGGTTTCAGGTCATTTGTGTCTTTAGCCACTGTGGTTCAGTATGGATGTTCTAATGAACAAGGCCATAATGGTCAGGGTTTACATGGGAACCTACTTGGCACGGGGGTGGCAGCGAGCGATCTTGCGTAGCTCTGGCTCGTTGTCACACACCAGTAGGTCAATTCCATTCTTGGCTGCGTACTTGATTTGGGAAATCTGCTTACACACACCGCTGTAGACAATGTCTTCAGAGGATACACCATATGCCCGCACAAGCTCCAATTCAGACTGAAATTGAACAGAAACAACCGTTAAGTATTACTGCTTCAAGTTTTGAAAGGGCTGTGCATAGTGTTTATTTGTTGTGTATACAGGCATACATCATTCTAAACACAGCTGTAAACCGATGTTGGCTAATGGATGTTATGAGATTCAGTATCTGAGATTCACATTCAATGGATTAAATAAAATTAAGTTATTCACAAACATTACCTGGGAACTCCCATATTTCTGACTGTAGGTTTGACCTAGTTAACCTAAATCAACTTATCATCAGCTTAACAACTAGTAGGAAAGGTTTGGTAGCTTCAAAAAACATCACTGCTGTACAAAACCATTCCAATGATTCACAAAATGCATGCATTTATGGAGGAATTATTATGCCAGTAGCAGTGGTAGAAAACACTGCAAGCACCTTGTTGGTACAGATGAAGCCAGTACCCAGAGCAGCTAGAATCTCAATTACAGCCGGGCTGCTGTTGGCTTGGACAGCATAGAAGGGTCGCATCAGGGGCATATGGGTTCGCCAGCGAACATGCTGCCTCTGGATGACCCCCAAGTCTGCCACGAAGAATGAATTATTTTCTACCTGAGAGTTGGAAGGAAAGTAAAACACATTAAAGGTTTACTGAGCATCTGACTAGAGTTGTCATGTACCAGCATCTGTCAAGGTCTCTGCAGGTTCCATCATTTTGTATCCAAAACCGTTTTAATGCCACTGAACTAGCCCTCAAACCAAGGTTAATATTATCAGACCGGTTTGACATTTCAGCATAGTAATTTTCCTTTAGGCTTATTACCGATTCCTGTGATCTAAAAGACAACCCTTTAGGACAGTGTGCCACGACTGGGGAAATAAACCTTGGTCAAGCATGTCAGTGGTTAGAGGCCAAACAACCTACATTTTGACATCATCACCAGCTTTGTATGATAATACTACAATTTATAAAAAATACCAAAGAGACATTGAGCCTTAACATTAACTACTGTAGATCAATACCTCTAAATATAATTCTCCCTGTATGTATTAATAGAATAGAATAATAATAATATTAAGTGCCAATGCACATTTAGCACACTCAGCTGTCACATTTGCTATCGAGCCTTAGACCTCAAACATATTTATAGTGTCAGGACACTTTTGTCCATGGGACCAATGTGAACGTGAGTAGCTGGATCATTATAGCAACAGACAAAGGGCAGACACCCGTCACATGGATAAGGAGCATGCTCTTTAAAATAAAAAGTAACAGCCAGTCCACAATATAGCTAAGATACAAGCAATGCTTCACATTGGCTGGAGTAGATGTCTATCAAATAATGCTAGTGAATGTTAACCTTACATTCAGATGAATACATTAAAAGGAGCCAAGATCACCCAGGATGTACAGTAACTGATTGTTCTTACAATAAATCTACAAGAGCATGCTAAGCCAATCACTGATAACATGTTAGCCCAAGGGAACGTTAGCATCATCCTTAACCTCCATGTTACTCATGTCTATTTAAAACATGAGCATGGTCAGCGGGTGCTGAGTCTCAACATGTCACTTCAGCCAAGTGAGGTGAGCCCGACAGGTTTACACCGCAGCAATGCCGGTTCACTTCTCATATCCGGAATACATTTTAAATTTAGAGCGCTCCAACTTCTGAATCAATTTTGGATTAAGGAATTCAATTAAATAAATCTCATAGGAACGCTTGACATGCTATAAGCTTTCAAGACTTCAGAAATGTGCAAGTGTGTTCATGTAAAATGAACGGTCTGTTTACAGGACTTACCAGTGCTTGTTCATAAATGTAATTGCCCACCACGTCCCTGAAGGATGTGGCTCCCTCCCGCAGGGCGACGGAGTAGGTCGGCTCATCAACTAGTCCCTTCATCTCAACAGTGGCCTGCTAACCAGCTGGTCATAGAAAATTGCCTGGTGGTCTTTCTCTGAGCCCCCGGGCTTCTAGATAGTCTGCAACACACTGGAAAACACAGAATAAGAGGCAGTGTGAAATACAGCCCTTTAACTATTGAAGTAGATGTAGAAATGACATCTATATAATAATTACAAAAATTATTTTACAGGAAAATGCAAAGGCAGCGGGCCTACTTCGCGCTACATATTTCACTCAGACCAGTTAAGCCTTTAGGATGGTTTTGCCCTCCGAGCCAAGCTATTTGTGAAAGCAGCCAATCAGAGCTGGAGGTGGACATGGCGTCATGGGGCTGTCTACGGGGTGCCCTGGATGTCTGACCAGCCTCAGTGAAAACAAGAGCTCTGGGGCATGGAGTTCGTTTACTTTATCATCAATTACTCCTGACAATTAGGATTAATCCCGCTGGCGGTGACCCATAAAGGTTTCCTTTTGATGGCATTAGCAATGTACAATAGCATCAGCATGGGGTGTCAGACCACTGCTCTCAGCTATGTTACATAACGCCTCAGCCAGTGGAGCCATGTTGGCCTGGGTCTGGACCACATGTGTTGGGGAGGTGCCATGGGGAGACACTGTCTGGTTGACCTCACATGCTGCGGTCTGATGACCGGGCCACTGTCCGTTATCAGCGGTTGCACGGCCGGTTTGCAGGGGACTGCTGTGACCGTTTGGAGGCGCGCTTTATCCTGGTCTCAGTTGGGAGCCTTGTGAAATGCTTTCATTTTGGAATTGCTTTCTGTTTATATGATGCCCTTTAAAAAAAGAAATGACACACTACTGAGTCACGTTATGAGTTGCTGTGATGAAATTCACACAAGTTGGAACAGCCTGTGATTATAATTGTTTACTCTGATTTTCAGTGTTGGTTTAAATCCAGCCTTCAATCTGTAAATGTAACAGAAGTTAACCCTACAAGGACCAAATGTATGAAATCTCTAATTTAAAGACATTCCGCATCACATGGGACCCATGGCAGCCTGTTCTAGTGAAATTCCTTGACGGCTATACCCATTTAGTAATAGTACCACGTTGGACTGACAGAATTTTTCCACACCTCAAAAACTGTGATTGAGATCTAAACCCTGAAAACGCCAGATAAAGGGGTCACCTGGGAGAACTACATTTGGGGATGTTGTTTAATAATGTTATTTGTGACATGGCACATTATCCTGCCGGAAATACTCATGCAACAACTATAGCCATGAAGGGACTCACCGAGTCAACAAGGATGTTTTCAGATACAATGTGGTTGCACAGATGGTGCACAACTGGTATCAAATAACGTGTATTCATTCCAAGGCTTGAATGCCAAAAGCATGCGGGATCAGGTCAGTACGTACCCACTCTGGATAAGGACGTGAGCTAAATTGCTAAATTTTTTAATGTCTGCAATTGCCCATCATTGTCAAGAGCCAGCAAGTATTACATCTTGAGATGCCTTTCTGCACAACACTTCAGTACTGAAAGGTGTTAGATAACATCAATTAGAACCTACTCATACCTTAACATCAGTCAGAACTGTTGGTTTGCATCCTACCTGGTAGTCTGCTCCTACCAGGAGAGAATAAGTGTCGGCCCTGTTTACTACAGGTGTTCCCCAAAGCAAACATAATTATAGTTCTAGCAAGAACCATTTATATAACTTGTATTTGCTATGTTAATTATATTTTTAATCTTCCCAGCATTGACCTATGTCAATAACAAAATCATTGAGTGTGCTTTCTGAAGCTTATTAAAAGATTTGCATTTTCTGTAGGTCACACTGCATAAAAGCTTAAATCTAAATTACTTAAATGTAAAGACAGAGACTGTAGGGAAGGATTCATTTGGATAAAAAAAAAAGCTGGTTTAATGAGGTAATGTACAATTGGGGTTGGAGCATAAAAGGCAAAAGTTAGCTCTGGGCCAGTCATATAGCACAGGTTGTCACCTCAAAGACGTGCTAGGGTTATTATGTGTCTGACTGGAGCATGTATTCGCATACTATCTCAAAAGGTGTCTCATAGTTGGGATATGACATAAGAAGCTGAACCTCCTACATGACTTGACATCTACTCACATGGACGAGTAGGGAGATGAGGCTCCCCCACTATCAGCTAGGATCCCAAGGTGGCTCGGCGTTAAAGTCGAACGGCTCCCGGCGGAGAGCCGCCCCTAAGCCCTCTGGGTAGTAATTGTACAGCTGCAAAGACAATAAGATAATGTTATAGTGTAGTCAAGAGGAAGTAGAAATCTAGCAAAAATAAGCACAGCCTCATTAAATAGCAAAAATGATAAATGTTTTAAGATATTTTTCTATCAAATGAATCAGAATGACTGACATTCTGGATTTAAACTTCCTCGCCAGTCCATTTATCAGTTATTTGTCATTTGTTATGTCTTTATACAGGCTTATAGTCTTGCTCAGTAAGACTGGTGCTGTACTGGCAAAGAGACAAGTCTTGTTATTGTTTAGAGGCAGTATTCTACACAGTGCCCCTTTAGGCCTGGTGGTTTGCAATCTGTGTAATGTTTATAATCTAAACAGGTGTGAATTCTTGTGGATATTGTATTATAAAGCGTTTATTTCTTTTATTTTACAACCAACAATTTAAACGTGCACATTGTAGCTACCATAATTGCCAAACATACAACGTTCAAATGAAGTTCCAATCTCTACGCACTAAACAGCACAGTATATAGCTACCTATCTTGCTACTGTTTAAATGGTAGCGTAGATTAGTTAACTACATATTGTATCGACGTTAGTACTATGAGGCGGCTAGTGTTTTCAAAGTAATAATTACAAGAAACGTTAGCGAGCTAGCTTGTTGAAGTGAAATGGTCTAACTATCAGTCCTTAGATTAGCATTCTGCTAGAGGATATTACGATTAACTCAAGACTTTCTTTTCAAAATAAAAGCCATAATTGAAATAAATGGCAATGTTCTTTAATCGTTAAAAGATTTTGATTGTAGTCGAAAGGAAGCAGTTTTTTAGCCACCCACTCCATTGGCTACAGTTATGTACATCGCCTTACTAGACGTTGTAAGGTGGAAGATGGGGTTCGAGATATACTAATTAGGATATAAAGAATCCATATACACTGTCAATTCAATGCAGGTTATAGTCAGCAGCACGTTCTAAGCCAACCGCTCCATAGGCATCAGTGGAGTCTATACACAAGACTCTATACACGAATTAGGCCTGCTCAAAATGTCTGATAAGAAAAATCTAGACGTTGTGTAGTGGAACTACTCGCTAAGGTATACTGAATTTATATGAATCCTGAGCTCAATCTGTACGTCAACATTTTATTGACAACTGCTGGAAGAACAATGAATTAGAAGGGGTTTAATGGTTTCTCATGGCTGTCCTGTCTGCACTTACATGGGGAACATTAAGTAGATATCTGGAGTGCTGGCCCAAACTGTTTGTCTAATTAGAAATGCTTCACATTTGCCACCTATGTGTGGTGCTTCTCCCTGTGTAATGAGTTGATATAGAATATCAAGAGCCCCTTTTTGGAAGTGGAACACTAAATACTGATTCATTGTAGGAGCTATTGGTTTAACTCCTTTCACAACTATGGGTATGTTTAACAGTGGAAACAGACTTTATTCCTAGCATTTCAACACATGGTAGATGTTGTTCGATGGAATCAAGTGGACTATTTTGTCTATTTAGAGAAAATGCTTTATGTGTCACCACTAAAAGACGATATCAATCAAATGAATTTATAAATCCCTTTTTACATTAGCAGTTGTCACAAAGTGCTTTAACAAAACCCCAGTGAGCAGGCAACAACAGGATTGAAGCAGGGTGGCTAGGAAAAACTGCCTATGGAGTTTATAACTCTTTATGAAGGAATAATCTCCCTGCAAAAAAAAACTGCAGTTTGCATTAATTTACCAAGTTCATCTATTCTGTGAGTACACTTTGTGAGGGAAAGTGGGTCTATCCCTATTAAATATATTCATTGTACAGATTCGGCTATAGAGTCTTGCACATTTTATGCTTAATTATTATTGTTTAAATTATTTTATACCTATTTAATTATTATATTATTTGCTATTTGTATACATTACAAAACGTGTTAAAATGGCCTATCGTCACGTGTGTGTGTGTGTGTGTGTGTGTATGTGTGTATATATATATATATATATATAAAATAGCGCTTTTATTCTGAAGATTTCCTCATTACAATACGATTATTACGTTAGTGCTGCTGGCATAATACTAGTGTTCCTTAGTACAGTAGTTACAAATATATTTCAAAACAGCATTGATGAATGACACACTACCATTACATACTTTATTGTAACCACAGATAACCGTTAGTTATAATGGCTAGCTAGCTATCGGAGTAACGCTAGCGTTCCCTACTTAGCAAGCTAACTACAGTAGGTACTTACGTGAGAATAAAACCCAATATTGGGGATGGATCGTTTTTTCCTTTTAGGCGGAATTTTCAATGATTGAAAGGGCCACTTGTACGGAAAATAAAAATTGCTGTCAAAGCGGAGTGGAACATCACAATTTGATGTTAAAATGTGCACACTTTCGTCAGCTGCGCAGCAAATAAAACCAAGAAAATGTTAGCCGGCGAGGTCGGAAACCAACAGACAAAAAAAGACGAGAGGGAAGGAGGGGCGTATAGAGCAGGGGTATAGAGCAGTACCTTATGTGGGCTCCAGAGGGGAAAATATAATCATAGCCGAGAAGCAGATAAATATTTGAACCCTTTCATTAAATGTGAAAAGGTAGGCTTTGACTATAATATGCATATGAATATATATATATATATATATATAGTATTGAATACATTACGTAACGTCATGCTCAATAAGCATTGCATTTCAACTGTCATAACCCATCAGAACCCAAGATATCGTTTTACTTTTTTGTTACCATGTAATGGACACAAACACTATAGCTTAAAACGCCATGGTTAAACTAGTTTGTATGTCATTGGTGGTCAGCCCTTGCATCCACAGCTTTATCAATGCTTTTAAGAGTAGTTCTATTTGTCTCTAGTGACATCTTTCTGCTGTTTACCAATAGGTTAACTGTTGAAACTGTTTGACCTCAGCATTGCCTCTCTAATTTGTATTCTACTTAAATTATTATATAATCATTCATTCCATTCAGTTAGTTCCATGGTAGCACGTTTTTAGAATCTCTTAATCAAGTATGTTAACCTACCTTGTTTATGTCCTCATGCTTTCTCCAATAAATGATGTCCACGAATTGTCACAACTCTCTTGTATTTTGTAAACACATTCTTCAATCGCGTGAGAATTGTTTACATCCGAGTGTTTTTATACATTTCGCTTCAATTGAATTGAAGCGAAAGTTATGGCTTGCACAAGTGCACGCCTCCCTCTAAGTACGCCCGAAAGTATGTCTCCCACAGATTAATTTGCATGCCACTTCATGTCTATTGGTGGAGAAGTAGTACACCAGGTAGGTGTATTAAAATGTGAAAAAAATATATTAATTTAATTTAAGGAAGGAGGACTGTGCAGGTTTTTATAGTATTCACACCCCCTGACTGTTTCATCAATAATAAATTTTTAAGTACACTGCTCAAAAACATTATGGGAACACTTAAATCACACACCTGGTCTCGATTAAGGAAAGATTGTTTCTGTATTCAAACTCACACCGAAAATCAAAGTGAACAAATGAAATCACAGGCTGTTCCAACTTGGGTGCATTTCATCACATCAACTCATAATGTGACTCAGCAGTGTTTATAGCTCCCCACATGCTTGTGTGCACTACCGACAACGTCTGGGCATGTTCCTGATGATCAGGTTTATCAGTGAGCTCAAAAACAGTCTGTGGCACTACTTGGCATCGTTGGATGCACCAATACATACAATCCCAGAGGTCCTCGGTAAGATTCATGTCAGGGGAACGTGAGGGCCAGGAATCGCATCAATGCTATTGTCATCCAGGAACTGCCTACACACTCTGGCTATTTGAGGCTGGCATTGTCCTGCACCAGAAGGAACCCACGGCCAAATGCGCCAGGGTTAGGTCTGACGATGGGTCTGAGGATTACATCCCAGTACCTAACATAAGTCAGAGTACCATTGGCTAGCACGTGCGACCCTCCAAGTATATGCCTCCCCAGATCATCACTGACCCACCGCCAAACCGGTCATGCTGGAAGATGTTGCAGGCAGCATAACATTCACCACTGCGTCTTCAGACTCCACGTCTGTGTCACAGGTGCTCAGTGTGAACCTTCTCTCATCTGTGAAGAGAACAGTGCGCCAATGGCAGACCTGCCAATTCTGGTGTTCTTTGGCGAATGCCAATAGAGCTGCACAGTGCTGGGCTGTGAGCACAGGTCCACTAGAGGACACCGGGCCCTCATGCCACCCTCATGGAGTCTGTTTCTAACAGTTTGGTCAACAGTAGCCCACTGAATGTCATTTTGTAGGCTCTGACAGTGCTCCTCTTGTTCCTCCTTGCACAAAGGAGCCGATATCGGTCCTGATGCTGGGTTGATGCCCTTCTACGGCCCTGTCCAGCTCTCCTTGAGTAACGGCCAGTCTGCTGGTATCTCTTCCGTGCTCTTGAGACTGTACTGGGTGACACAGCAAATCTTCTTGCAACGGCACGTTTGGATGTGCCATCCTGGATGAGCTGGACTGCCTGTGGAACCCGAATGGCCTCATACTCCCTGTAGTGAAAAGGACACTAGCAAAGCATGTAACTAGACAATAACTGGTCAGGAAGGATAAGGAGAGAGCAATTGTCTGAGGTCTCCATTGGACTTGTTAATATGTAATATTCTATATATTGCCTTTGATCCAGTTATCTTCTTGTACATGTTCTGTGGCTTTATGCCCCTACCCTTTACCTTAAGAGGGGTGGGCAGATCATTTTGTTGGGGGATTGTGACCTGGAATTATTTGGATGATTAACTTTAATTATTTTTCTTTTTTTTTTCTTTCATTCATCTCTTTTAACAGAGCATATTTTTCAATTAAAAAACGTACTTTGTGTTACGTTCAATGAAAAATATTTGAGACTTCTAATGTATAATATTTACTGCTTGGCCAATTGTAAGGATTTGACAACTAATGTTTCTCCTATGTACCACAACACAAAAGAGTCTGTTCTAAGCTTGGTGGCTGTTATCCAAGACTGTAAATGAGGGCATGTATTGAGTCTAATCACAATCACACAGCAACTAAAGTGGCTTCCAGTAAAACATAATGTTAGATTTCCATTGTTGTGATGATAA
Organism: Novumbra hubbsi; assembly: GCA_016801125.1. NCBI lineage: Eukaryota > Metazoa > Chordata > Actinopteri > Esociformes > Umbridae > Novumbra > Novumbra hubbsi. The sequence continues at coordinate 17,201 of JACXGK010003503.1, read as the reverse complement.
TAGCCTGGGACTCTAAGAACACTTGCTGTTTAGAAGTTTTACCGCCCACCGAGAGTGAAAGCTCTCCACCGGTGTGCAATGTGCAACAGGAATTCTCATTTGCAAACAGGGATCTGATTGCATCAACACACTGACTCACTGAAGCCTGAATGATATATACAGAGTTATTTAGTATGACCAACAGCCAATTGATAAGAACACAATTGCTGTTTCATGAGCCAACATCATGTTTCACACAATAAAAGCCCCAAGTTATTGTTAAAATGTTTTGTGTAAATTATGTTGTTGGCTGTAACGGATTAATAGATACATTATTTCTAATTTCAGGACAAATTAATGTATTCCTCTCAGTAGATATTTATGTTAGATGTTGCAACAAACCACTACATCAAAATTTAACCCCGTAAACGTACCGAAAACCTTTAATTCTATATTCAATACATGGCTTTACAGAGCTAAGATAACATAGGATGTTTTGTATTTGTAAATAGCATTACCTTTTGTTCTGCATTATTTAGTGATTACAGTCATTCATTACTCCATGTATTATGCATTTGATCTAAACTGCTTATTCAGTAACTATTCCATTCATTCTTCAAATAGGAAGACAATATTTATTAAAAGTTCCCAGAATAGTCTGGACTCAAGCCGTGGACATGTTGGCCTGGTTAACAAAGACGTTGACAAGTAGATCCAATCTGCCACTGAAACAATAACAAAAGATAAGACCTGTAATCTCTCAAAATGTCCCTCTTTATTAAAACATGCCAGCCCCTTGCTGCCATACAAGCCATAATAATCTATGTTACAATAGCTCAGACATACAGTAGATAGGATTTTGCTGGCTCAAAACAATTATCCAGGCAAATATAGCTGACAAATCTGATCACAGAGAAGACCATACAGGTCTTGTTAAATGCAAAATAATAAAAGGAACCAATACTCTATGGTTTAATGAAATTAACAGTTTAATCATGTTTTGTATTTAATTAAAATGTAGTACATGTAAATCAAACACTATGTAATAGAATATATATTCATATAATATGTGCATACTTCTGAGTGATGACATTCTCTTTTCACCCACATGTCTTTCAGGGATGTCTACACTGAACCTAAAAACATATGCATTTTTGTGAAAATAACAATTTCCTTGTTAACCTGTATTAGTTGTTAATCAAGCATGTGACAACATTTCACATTTTTATTTTCAGCTCATGACAGCCCTGGAATACAGGTTTTGGTAATCAAGCCTATTGGTGATTTGAGAAAAATGAAATATACCAATAGACAGTGAAGAAGCACTGTATAAACCATTTTCAGCGTAGCACTATGGAATTTGATGAAGAGCAAATGCGGGCCCCTGTATTAAATACTTGGTAAATGCCTTGCTGTGTCTGTGGTCCGAATGAGAACGATTACAATCCGCATGCCCAGACACTTCCCAGTAGCCTGGCCTGTTGCCCGCAGTGGGCAGCCCACCCTTGTCCCTGGACGTTGTTTGATCTGAAGGGTCGGCTCGGTGGCTGGCTCCAGCCAGACCAGGCATTGTATCCAAAACAATGCGCCCCAGACCTGCTGAACTGTGTATCCCTTTGTGGGGTTTTCCTTGAATACCGGCCAGGGAGACACCCAGAGTCAGGAAATGTTTGGACTACTGTCCATATGTAGAATGTCAACACCCCAAATTCCAGCTGACTGTGCGGTCAAGACAACCTGTGCCCTCTGAAGTAATTATATCAGTAGCAAGAATGTCTCTAGAACTATGCAATAGCCTGCATCCCCACACTAATATTTGTATTGAAGAGATTATACAATTTTAATTCAATGTTTAAAATTACTCATTGGGAATAAATAGCTATTCTAAATTAAAAAAATATATTCTGACCCCACACCCAACATTTATTTTAGTGGTTTTATTTCAAAAACATAAGCAACGCTACAACCTTTCAAACGTTTACGCTGCAGTTTTTCCTCCAAATCAGGTGGGGTCGTCTGTCGACTGGCGTGACGTTCAAACGTTCCCAACGCGCGAGAGGTCTTCCTGTTCCTCATTTGATCAGCTGACTTGAATGTGATGCTGCTGGAAAGATCTTTGTAAATTCAAAATCATCATTTTATTGTCAATTATGGACATAAAACCTTAGAATTATACAGCAGGACCTGATCAGTATTCACATTTCTTTGTCATTGAAGTAAATCTCAGGTAAGACATGTGAAAACTGCCACATGTTTTTAGTTGTAATTCTGCTCGATATATCATCTTGGTAGGCATTCTAGCTAGCTAGAGATCTAACGTTGTCTATCGATCAGTGTTGACTGGACCTGTTTAAAACAGACAATGTAACTTGCGGTAACGTCAGGTAGGTTAAAGCATAAATATACACTGCAGGCATTTTAGCTTCCTAACTGGCTAATTAGCTTCCGCCAGCTATCCAACAGATGACAGCTTTGGGAGACAGACATTAAATAACAGTCATTGTCTTGCTAGCATTTATTTTCACGGTAAATATGCATATAGGTCTTTCAGAGCAAAGTGGCTAACATGAAGGCCGTTATTCCCATTGATTATACTGCAAGCCATGTGTTGTTGATCTACCTACTTTTTCCTTGTCTTGCAGCCACTCTCTGCTTTTCGTCTGTAGTCATCAGTGTGTAAGCTGTAGCCATGACAGAGTTCTGGTTGATTTCTGCTCCTGGAGAGAAAACATGCCAGCAGACTTGGGACCAGATGATGGTTGCGACCACACGCAACAACAACCTGTCCACCAACAACAAGTTCAACATCCCGGACCTTAAGGTTAACTTCTAGACCGAGATTTATGCAAAAATTAATATTTTATATATATTGTTTAGAAAACAATTCCTGACATTTATCAGTTTTGTTAGTGATAAAATGCAATTGTTTTCTGACTGATGAAAGTCTGCAACATTTTGGTTATGAACCAGGCGAGCACATATAGAATATACAGTATCTCACAAAAGTGAGTACACCCCTCACATTTTTGTAAATATTTGATTATAACATTTCATGTGACAACACTGAAGACTTGACACTTTGCTACAATGTAAAGTAGTGAGAGTACAGCTTGTATAACAGTGTATATTTGCTGTCCCCCCACAATAACTCAACACACAGCCATTAATGTCTACACCACTGGCAACAAAAGTGAGTACACCCCTAAGTGAAAATGTCCGAATTGGTCCCAAAGTGTCAATATTTTGCGCGGCCACCATTATTTTCCAACACTGCCTGAACCCCCTTGGGCAAGGAGTTCACCAGAGCTTCACAGGTTGCCGCTGGAGTCTTCTTCCGCTCGTCCATGACGACATCACAGAGCTGGTGGATGTTAGAGACTTTGTGCTCCTCCAGCTTCCGTTTGAGGATGCCCCACAGATGCTCAATGGGGTTTAGGTCTGGAGACATGCTTGACCAGTCCATCACCTTTACTCTCAGCTTCTTCAGCAAGGCAGTGGAGGGTCTTGGAGGTGTGTTTAGGGTCGTTATCATGTTGGAATACTGCCTAGGGGCCCAGTCTCCGAAGGGAGGGGATTATGCTCTGCTTCAGTATGTCACCGTACATGTTGGCATTCATGGTTCCCTCAATGAACTGTAGCTCCCCCGTGCCGGCAGAACTCATCCATCCCCAGACCATGACACTCCCACCACCATGCTTGACTGTAGGCAAGACACACATGTCTTTGTACTCCTCACCTGGTTGCCGCCCCAAACGCTTGACACCATCTGAACCAAATACGTTTATCTTGGGATCATCAGACCACCGGACATGGTTCCAGGTGTATGTCACAAATGTATTATAACTAGTAGTGAATCCATTGTACATTACCAATATAACTTAGTTATACTAGTTCCTTGTCAATCCTAACTTGGAAAAAAAACTTTAATTGAACATTACAATGGCATACAATGGAAATCATCTCCCTCATATTACTCCAAAATAGCTATTTCAGAATAGACTCCAAATAACTGATCTGTTAAAACTGCTATTGGTTAAAGCTCTTGTCTTTCATTACTTCATAAGTGCCATCCTTCATCATTCAAAGGCGGTTTTGCATCAATCCAAGCATAGGGCGGTTGTTGGTCCTCTGAGTACTGTGTGGTAAATGGCACACAACCTTTTCCTGGAAGAGTTTGCTTTGCATGAAGCGGTACCAACAAAGAGGCAGGGCCAGACCCCGACACTTCTGGATGACTGACTCTGATATCTCTGAGAAAACAAACCATAGACATGCATCATTAAAACCGGACCCCCTAACCTGAGGCCTTTCTCCAAGACTATGTTTTAGTTACATTTTTCTCTTTGACTTTATCTTCATTTGATCAAAGGTCCTCAAAGCAACATTCAGGCCAGTGGCATCCATCCATTGAAACAAATAACAAACTCTTCTACAGGTGCAGCGGTGAAGCAGAATGGATTCACCTAGCCTATATGATGGTAGGGCAAACATTCTTTTAATTAAATATTTGACATTTGTGGCATTTGTTTTCTTTTTTGCATTAACAGGTGGGGACATTAGATGTTTTAGTTGGGCTGTCGGACGACCTAGCCAAACTGGACTCCTTTACAGAAGGGTAGGATCCCCAAAAATGTTTTACAATATGATTGTTATCAAATATCACAATTATGGCTTGAATAGACTGGCATATCATTTTTGTGAAGGAGCCTCACAGTTCAGTGAGGAGGTGTCTTCTGTATATGAGTTCTCTAATCCTTCTGTGTCCTAACTTTGTTACTGTGAGGAATTTCACACAGAGATGAAGCTAGCAGGCTCACAGACTAAAGTTAGCAATTTCCAGTTTGGTGAGACACCAGCATCTCTGTCCTCAGTCATCTTTTTCCCTCATGACTTTGAGTATTTGCTGCGGATGCTTTGAAGCTATTTATAATGGCTGGAAACCTTGAAGTCCAAAATTCACACATGCTGAGCAAGCTTTTCTTCCTCTGTAGACATTCAAAGTGTCAAAACGTTTTCAGCATTATCCCTAGCCTCGGGACCTTTCATAGGTAGCTTGATCTTTGTTTTGGAAAGTGTCTGTTGGACAAATGCTGATGAGAAAGATCATCCCCATCCACAGAAAAAGTTTTTGTTTGTGTAGTCTGACCGCTTAACAAGATTCAGAATGATTTATGTCTTATTGACATGTAACAATGTTTTATTCCATGGGAGTTTGTAATACCTGGTTGTTTTTCAGTTATTTTTCTTCCTTCAACCACTAACCAGTTTGTAAGAATGTAAGCATTTCTAGGATTATACACAATATGCTAGGTCAGTGTAGACCTTTAAAATCAGTGCTAAGAGCTTGGTTACGGGTTGGTTGACTCGCTTTTTGGGGACAAAATCCATACATTTCTTCGTGGACTGCTGTAGAATAGATGGATCGCTCGGCCTAACTGATCATCTGTTTACATTTGGATCACTGGAGCACAATGCCATGCATGGTCATGGAGTCATTTTGGATCGCCCTGTCGGCTGTTTCTGAACTTTCTGATGTGAGGATTTGACGGCTGCACCTAGACTTTGTAAATGTTTCCTTGCTCTTCACAGTGTGGTGAAGAAGGTGGCTCAGTACATGGCCGATGTGTTGGAGGACAGCCGAGACAAAGTCCAGGAGAACCTACTAGCCAATGGGGGTCCGTATCACATAGAAGTTAGACTTCTCTTAAAACAATGGAGGCAGATATCGTCACATACGAGTGTACAAGAAACTCATATGAAAACAATAAAAATACTTCTATTTGGGCTGGTTATCATCACATACAAGACTCCTGAAAACAATGAATCCAACGAGTGTGCTGCTACTTGAATTAACAGATATACTTTTAGATCTTGCTTATTTCTAATCAACCCGAGCACATTTAGAAATTCTTGATCAGATCTTGGCCAATGACATTTGAAGCCATTCATTGTTATGTAATGACATCCTCTTAACCCCTTCCTGTATATTAATGACTGGTTTCCTTCTCCAGTGGATCTGCTGACCTACATCACACGGTTTCAGTGGGACATGGCCAAGTACCCTATCAAACAATCATTGAAGAACATCTCGGAAATCATATCCAAGGCAAGTCTTCTCGTTTTGTTTTGTGGACAATTAGCTGGACAGAAACATATTCCCGAAACGATTAGTAGTCATTGATATTGCATGGCGATGAATATATAACAACAGGTGATAGGTACTTAATAAGGAAAAATCTGCTCTATAGTCTTTACCTCAAGTAAATGTGTTTTTACATGCTGTGTGCAGTTCTTACATGGGTCATGACCTCTTGCTCTCTCTACAGCAAGTAAGCCAGATTGACAACGACCTAAAGGCCAGAGCGTCCTCCTACAACAACCTTAAGGGCAACCTGCAGAACCTGGAGAGGAAGAACGCGTGAGTCGAGTGTCTTGTGGGAAGGCGTCTCTATGCTTTTCACCCCTGTTATCCTTAAGTGAGAGGCATGTCTGAGCCAGTATCTGAGCGGAAAAGTCCTGAATACATTTTTGCTTTGTTCTGTTGTTCGGTCCTGCGAACTTTGTATACATTATCATTATGTATTGCAATTCCAACTTGTATCTGTAGGGGGAGCCTGTTAACCAGGAGTCTGGCTGACATTGTCAAGAAGGAGGACTTCGTACTGGACTCTGAGTATCTGATCACTATGCTAGTGGTTGTACCAAAGTAAGTGCAACTTTGGGCCAATTCACAACATTTTCATATTTAAATGTTCCCATTGCAGCTGTTCACTAACACCTCCTGATACATCTAGGACAAGTTATGCTGACTGGCAGAAGACCTATGAAACACTGTCCGAAATGGTGGTACCTCGATCTACAAAGTAAGTCTATAGCAGGTTTATAAAAACAAGTTCCTTCACGGTGGCAATGCATGACTGTTTAATTAATATATGTAATATTGTCATTAATCAGTCATGCCAGTGTGTTTTCTACTCTCCCACTTTTACAGCCTGCTCTTCGAGGACCATGACAGTGGCCTGTTCAGCGTCACCCTTTTCAGGAAGGCAATTGATGACTTCAGACACAAGGCTCGGGAAAATAAGTAAGACACATAGAGCCACGCCCCAACGGTCGGGGTCTGGTCCTGTTATTAATAACTATGCCAAAAATGTATCTCTCTTTAAGGCCTTTGGCAAAATGTTCTTTATATTTGCAGTTTGGTTTAATTCCTTCAAAAGTTGAGTTTTTTTTGCAGATCAGGGATGAGCACCAACTTGTTGTTAGTACCTTCATATTATCATCCTTTCAACCACAAGCGTTCCCAGACACTCAACAAATAACACCTAGAGTCATGCAGAACCGCACAAGATAGTTTGACTATACTGACATGACACAACAGTCCGACACTTGCTTCCGAAGCAACACCCATGGAAGGCCAGACAGGTTCAGCATAGGTGGCACATGGGCTCTTACTGCGGTTCCCCTCTGACTCTCTACTCCAACTGCCATCCTTTGAAAGTAGATGAACTTTACCTCTTCACATTTCTTTTAAAACAATCAGAAAAATAGCAGAAGTTATCTGTTAAATCATAAAGAAATACTGTTAACTTTTAGTTTTTCTTCCGGAAATGAAATCCTTTCGAACAAATTTTGACAACTTACCCAGGTGTTAAATTCTCAAATAAAAGTTAGTAATATTGTGTTTTATTTGTAGGATTATGAATAATCAGGGGTTAATAATTGCAATTTACGTCGTGTGAAGGATAAAAACATTTGCGAAAGGAGACCCGCGTCCAAACCTCTCTCCCCTTTCACTTCCTACTGTTTAAAAGCAGGCGTGTCATTGTTCTCCATATGTGATTGGCTGTTTCTTGTAGGTTCACGGTCAGGGATTTCCAGTACAACGAGCAGGAGATGAATGCAGACAAAGAAGAGATGACGAGGCTCTCCACAGACAAGAAAAAACAGTTTGTAAGTCATGTGACAGGAAATGATGATGATGCGCGCGCCTGACCAAGATCTTTAAGACTGAAACATTGTAACACTAAAATGCAGCGTTTGTGAATGGTTTATAACGTCCCTACAGTCAGTCTTGGGTGGGCTGAGTTTGTGAGTCTATTAGACAGTACTATCTACTCAGTTGGGAAGATGGACCCTCTAATCCTATCTGTTATGATCCTTCGGTCAGGGACCTCTGGTGCGATGGCTGAAAGTCAACTTCAGTGAGACCTTCATCGCATGGATTCACATCAAGGCTCTGCGGGTCTTTGTAGAGTCAGTCTTAAGGTACGCACACTTCATTACTAAGACGGGGACAAGAGGGATATTAAAAATGATAAAAACAAAGTTATTTACACTGTATACTCAATATTTAGTTGCACAGCCTTTGACCAAGATAGCTCTAATCAAGTGCTTGCTATAATCATGGATGAGCTCTTTGCGCCTCTGTACTTGCAGTCGGTCCAAGTCTTCTTGTTCAAACTGCTTCACTTCTCGCTGATTTGAAAGGTGCCTCCCAACGGCTGTTTTCAGATCTTTCCACTGGTTTTCAATAGGATTTCTGATTTAATATGATGACATTTCCAAAATGTCTTGGTATTTACCGGATTTCTTAATGCCGTGCACTCATGCAGAAGCAAACCCAAAAGATTCTGGAACTTGATGTTTGACTGCGGTGAGGATGATGTTGTGCTTTGATTTGGACTCATCCGTCAGCAGGCAGGTGTTTTTGCGTTTCCCGGTAGTGGGGGTCCTTCAAAAACAACCCCTTGAACTGAGTTGGCAATGGAAAGTGCCATTTGAAACTGTCGTATGTTGTTTCTGCTTGAATACGTGTGGCAGGTGCTTGAGGTGCTTACGCCACCATTTCCACAAACCTTAGGTGCAATCTTTCATCAGGTTTTGACTTGTGTCCACGCCTAGGGAGGTTTGCTACAGCGATAAGGGCCGTAAAACCCTTGCCCACATTAAGGATGGTGGGAACAGGAAAATAAACTCAAGGGCTGGAGATGAACTTGTAGCTTTCAGATTTTCCATGCTTAGCTACAGTATTGTGCCTGACCTCCTCAGACAGTTTCCATGCTCACTGTGGAACACCGTATGTACCTCCCTTCCTACAGATACGGGCTGCCGGTGAACTTCCAGGCCATGCTGCTCCAGCCCAACAAGAAGAACATGAAAAAACTAAGGGAGGTTCTAAATGATCTTTACAAACACTTGGACAGCAGCGCTGCAGCCATTATTGATGTGAGTAACTAGACCTTTAAAGATACCTATCATTTTCAAAGCATGCATCTACAGTATATGCATGCTGAGTGGCGCAGCTGGCTAATGCTGTTTGCAGAAGTGCCACTACAACCTGATTCAAATCTAGATTGTGCCAAAGCATGAGTTCCAATGGGCTTTCTGCCCCAGTGGGCGTTCTGCCCCAGTGGGCGTTCTGCCCCAGTGGGCGTTCTGCCCCAGTGGGCGTTCTGCACTCAAGCAGCTCCTTTTGTGAGGTTGGGCGCCTGCAAGGTCTCTGAGGTAAAATGTCTAATAAGTGTTATTCCAAAACATTTGTTCTGCTTTTGATCTTGGAATCTCCAAAGCATCTCTTTACAAATGGGAATATCATGAAATATGGAATAAAATAAATCTGTTCTCGTTTTTAATGAAATACATTTCTAAGGATAAAATAAAAGGACAGTAAATTAGCAAAATAAGGTTTGACTTGTGTTTCAGCAGACCCATCATGTTGTGTGAATGTTATTTACTGCGTAAGATAATGGTGTCCGTTCTCATTATCATGTAGTCTGCCATGGATATCCCTGGTCTGAACCTGAGTCAGCAGGAGTACTACCCTTACGTCTACTACAAGATAGACTGCAACCTGCTGGACTTCAAATAAATATGCTGTAGCTACCTAAGCTTGGTTGTTCTCTGCTGTTTTGTCTTTATGTTGAGTGTAGACTAATTTGTGTAGTTATTCCCTCTCCTGTCCGCTGATCCTCTTCTGCTCCTGCCTGGCTGATGCCCTGTTGTCCTTGCTCTCGGATGTGCGTGCTCATTTCCTGTGGATTAAAGCACTAAATGTGATACCGCCATTTGCACCAATAAGAACATGCTATTACTTGATTTTAATTGTTGTGGGTTTGTTTACAGAAGTTTTTTAAACCGCTTGATCATAGTACTCTGTATTAAAACATGTGCAGAAACGTCTGAGATCCCAAAATATTTATTTATGCACTGGATTTATTAAAGATTAATTCATGTTCAAACATTCCACATCTGTGTAATTCGCATTGGTAGGTGTATAATTGAGGGTTCCCCCTGAGAAGTAATTTGATATTTTACCTGCACATCCCAACATCTGGTAAGTGTTCAAGATGGGATATAGGTTTGTTGTCTCATCTTGTTTATATTTGATGTTATACGAGATATGTATTTAAGCATTGCATATAACATACATGGATAAACCTTATATTTGAAGGAAAGAGTTTGTGATTTGTCTTTGTTGGGTTATGAGGAAGAACACAAAAAACTAATTGTTCCAGGGTTCTGGGTCTAGTGGCCATTTCATAACGATTATGGTAGAAACTCCATGAAACGCGGGCAGGTGTGCCTCATCAAGGGGTGCGTTCTAGGGCCCCCATTTGGCCTTCGGTGGCCGGGTAGTTCTACCTGGAGTATTGGCCCTACGCTTATACTGAGAGGGTGCATTTGTTCCACAATCGATAATTACAGTTGTAGTGTACTGGCTAATGTTCACGACAAATTACAATGAATAGCCTGGCACTGAGTGTAAGCACGCGAAAGGATGGTCATGGTGTGTGAGTCATACTCAGGATGTTCTTTCAGGGAGAATGAGGAATGCTAACATTCATAACGTACATGCCAGGGTAGCGTACATATTGCCATGTATTCATATACAGTACACTACACACTTAAGGAAAGTGTAAAATAGTCATTCAGCTGCGCATGAGTATGATGCATTCTTCACAACCGGAACCTGACAGGCGTTCAGACCATGAAACCAACCGTCATATGACTGATTTGGTACCCACAAGAAAACACAGCAAGACGGGGGAAATAATCATCATTGTCGGAGGTGGTGCTGCTATTTAGAGGAAACCAAGGCAACTCCACATTGTCCGATGTCTTCATATTACCCAGATCGTTTACTTTTCTGTGGCTCCCGGTTTATTGTTGTCATCACGGGCCCGTCTTCGCTGATGAAATGAAAGGATGGCCAAGCGTCGAGATGCGGACGACGAAAGCGGAGAGCTGGTCGGCCCTGCTGCGGTCCAGCAAGATGATCCGCTGTATTCCAGACCTGCAAAAATGGACGGAATGGAGGAAAGAGGTGGAGATGAACTGACTTTAGAGGAGATTTTAATGCTATACAGCCAGCCGATAAATGAAGAGCAGGCTTGGGCAGTGTGTTACCAATGCTGCATAAACCTGTCTAAAGGACATAGAAGCAGGAATCTTTCTGCAGGGATATCAGCAGTGGATACTGCGAAAGTGATTGAGGGACCACGGGATGTAAAGATTCAGAAAGACGGAGCTGTCAAATTGCAATACGAAGGCTGTGAGGGTAGGTAGAATAATAATGTTACGATAGTCATACATGATAAATGTTATAGTATAATTAATTTGCCCAATATAGTGGAAAAATATACCCGTTGCCATATAGGCTGCTATAGAAATAATGTTGTTTCCGAAAATGCAGATGCATTAACCTATACATATACAATGTTCTTTTCTGTGTGCATATATGTCCAACTGGCTCAGCTGTCGTCGACCCCCCCCCCCCACCCAACACGCATCACATGTTCATTCACATTCCATGTAATAGCCTAGTGACATGAAAACCAACATCAATATTACGTTATGTTTTGGGAAAATAAGCTACTGTATGTACAGAATGTTTATATTTGATTTGGATGACTTCCACCCAAGACTGTTAACCAATGAACTAACTGCATGATGTCCCCAATGAACTATGGTCCTAATCATCCTTGTGGTCTAGTATTTACAATGGTTGCTGGTTTAACCAGAGCCTTGCTGTATGGAGTGTTAGGGTGTTGTGCCTACCAACAAAAATATTGACCATTTTTTGTAACACTTCTGAGATTGGTTGCGTTTCTGAAAGTAATTATGAATTACAAGTATTGAGTCTTGGGTTAAATATATACATTTCATATTGGTCTTTCTCTAAGCAGGTAGCCTATAATCACATTTCCAAATATCAGACAGCATTTCACTGTCTATATTTACCCATGGTGGCACAGTGAATTCTAAGTTACACACCTTTAGTCAATGTGTGCTGAGTCAATGTTTGGACACAATGTACATAAGGCTTCATTTGTTTTTGTAGTGGGCATGGTGGAACTTAGGGTTGAACTGCATATTAAAGGAAGGCCTAAATTGCTGGAATTGAAGAGACAAATTTGCTGACTGGTTAGGGACAATACCCAACACCATACTATGGAGAAAACAAAAATACTCTGGGGCATTCCCCAAGTTCTCCCATGTCACCAGCTTCTTCGCACACTCCATGGGCTTCCAGTTGAGGCTCATATCTAGTACAAGGCTATTGTACCTGCCTACAGAGCAACAAGTGGAGCTTTTCTCTCCCTTCAGGCAATGCGCAAACTTTACATCCCTGCCCGCGGTCTTTATTCGCCACCTTTGGCTTTTGGCATTTCCCCGTCCACGCAGCCACCTTTCTTCTGGCATTTGAATATTAGAATCAACTTCCACTGGAGGCTTGAATTGCAAAGTCTCTACCCTTATTCAGAAAACGGCTGAAACCTTACGTTTCATAGAGTGTCTAAAATAATTCTACTGTCACCACCTCTGTTGTCTTTTAGCTATGTATAACATGTTTATGTAGTGTTGTAGTTATATTGACTTACTGTAACTCTGTTATTTTGTCTTTACTTATTGTTAATAATGGTTAAGAAGTAGTCAGACATGTTGATATTTGTGTAAAATTCGGAGTGTTACACAACAGCTACGTCTGTGTTTTGTTTCAAGACACCTGTCTGATTTGCACCTTTTTCAGTGTACCTATTGATTGGGAAGGCCAAAGGCCTGTTACAGTGTGTTATTCTAGTCCACCTCTCCTAAAGTGTGAAGAAAACCATTACTGTAATACATTGTTTAATTGAATAATTTACTTATAACTTAAGTAGGCTAATATCTTGCCTTTGTGCCTGTTGAGGAATGAAATGCGTTGTGGCCAGTTGTGATCAGTGCATATCCAGATTAATGAACAGTAGCAGTGAAACTTATTATAAATAAAATACTTGGTTTATTTTGCCCTAGGTAAAGCAAATGGCCTATGATTATCATGGTGCTGAGCCAGAACCTTTTATAGTCCATATGCCATTTGAGGAGAGATCATTTAATTATGTTTTAGCAGAAACAGAGGTGTTGGAGGTGCATCTTGTCCCGCCAATTTCCTGCCCTTGCACCTATCAAGCTTAGGGTTTGTTAGGGGGCTGCTGTTGACTCCTGAAAGTTGCATATTCAATTCCAGTGTTAGGCACACATTATTTTTGAAGCTATTGCCAAACCTTAATCTAACAGTTCCATATAAATATCTACTATACATTTGTTTTACATTCTGTGGAGTTTCACCTACAGAAATCATGTGTTATAGTTAAAAGGGTAAGCCATTGTGTAATATCTGCTAGGATGCACAACCATATGGTGTTATTAAAACATTATGCTATGGTGTAATTCTGTTGCTTCAGTTGGGCTATTTTATTGGAAAGTTGGTTCAAGGTATCTTGGGGCTTTTTGAGGCCCTGACTAGACTGTTTTCCCTCATCAATAAATGAGGCAGTCATGAGAAAATGACTTCAATATGTTGCCACTTACAATACAATAGAGTTGTGTGTTTTGTTGGTGGAGAGGGTCATCATACAATGATCTGCCTGGTCACGTTATCGAGGTTGTGAACATTTTATGGCAATGACGTGGCTTGGGGAAGCATGGTCTAACCCAGAGCTTTTTGTATTGTCACTATTGAAGGATTGGCTGCGGTTTGCAAGGTGGAGGCAGAAAGATATCGGCATTCACATGCCACAAAGTTCTAAAAATGAATTGGTGGTTGATTAAACATGTAATCCACCTCTAGAAACATAAATCATCAAGAGCTTTTTGTGTTTACAGAATATTTTAGCCAAAACTTCAGTTCTTGAACTGATTGAGAGAAAGGGCTTCTCGTTTACATACGTGTTAAAAGCATGACTATGATTTAGCCAGCATGATGAGCGGCATATATTCTGGTGTGCAGAAAAAGATTTCACCCAGAATTAAATGCTGTATACTTCCATTGCGTGGCACATAATTAGGGTTACTCTGGTAAACTTATTGTCATTTAAATGTGTTTTTGAGCATTCTCAGAGCATCAAAACATGGAACGCCATCTTTTGGAAGTTCTATTATGTCAAGTGTTGAGGACGTTGGCAGAGCTTTCAAACTATTTCTTACTATACCATTGACTGTGGCATGTGCCAAAAAATGTAAGATCGTTGAGACATCAATAAGCCATAACAGACTCTTGCTTACCTAATTAAGGAAACATTTTATATTTGATGTAATATATGATATATCTTGTATATTTACACTGGACAAAACTAAATCTATTCCTGCGAAGAATAGGTGCTAGACATGTTGAACAATGTTCACTGAGGGGATTATGGCCTAGAATGGTCTAGTGGACCTCTCCATGTGGATGTTGAAGTTGATAAAAAAATGTATATTATTTGCAATGGCTTTAAAGTCTGATTGCCATTCAGGAAAGTAATTGAGGAAAGCTGTGTATGGTCCAGGGGGACGGTTTAAGGGATCTACAGTGCATCTGGAAAGTATTCACAGCGCATCACTTTTTCCACATTTTGTTAAGTTACAGCCGTATTCTTTAACAGATGAAAATAAATTAGTTACTTTGGGCCTAAATGAACATTTCATTTTATTTTTATTAATCAAGCTATTAATCAAGTTCTGTCAATTATCTCACAGGCCAGTCTTTATCTGGCCTAAATTAGTATTAAAACAGGTAAGATTGCTAAGGCAAATACCATGTTTAGCTTTTGTCCAACCTGGATCAAATCTCAGTTTCAATGGGGAAAACGATGCTAACTAAATGTATTATGATAGGGGCCTGGGGGTTGCTTGAGCATGATTGGACACAGTACAGTAACTGTATTTTAACCTGGTTTCTTTACATCAGTCATGCATTCACTGTTTATTCCAACCTTTTGTTCTCCACAGGTAAATCCATCCCAGCCACATCAACAGAGGTGAGTGCCTTGTTTCAGAAAGTCTTGATTTGATTAACTTCACATGATCATCTCATGGTTTCTGGGAAGATGTTGGTTATATAAATGGGAGCTGTTGATTGTAGATTGTTTTACTTGTAACCGGACAAGCAACATTCACTGTGGAGGAGGACTACTATTAATATACAAAAAAACACACGCAAAGGAAGTTTTGTAAAACATCTACCAGAATGGTACGAGTTACACTCATTGATTTTGTGATAAATAGACCTACACTCCAAGCTCTGTGAGTTGTCTTATGTACTGAGCTGGGAAGAGAATTTCCTCTTGTCAGGTCACTTCTTTGATATTGAATCCACCATTTTTTATTTTATACCTTTATTAATGAACTCTAAATTACACTAAGAGCTACTTTACAGCTGAGCCCTGCGTATACATGTTCAGACATACAAATTAGATACAATGATTAACAAATTACATAAAGCAAAATGCACATACAGCAGGAGGTACATTTACACTCAAGAACTTGCATTACTCAAACTTGTTACAAGCAATACAAAAATAATAATTACATTAAAAAAATGTAATTGGTCAATTGGGACCAAAGTCCCCAGGTTAAGTGTAATCCATGCTTGAGATCTGGTTTTCTGAGTAATATTTCTAATGTTGAGAAGTGATGATAAATAAGAAGGAAGTTCTTCATTAACACAAGAGCATGTTATTCTCACCTGAAAAACTACAAAGTCCAACCCACAGTTTGTTGAGTTCTGTAGCTTTCACCTGTGTGCAGTGATAAGTAGGATTTAGTGTCTTTTTGTAATTTCCCATTCCACCAACCTCTTGTCAGAATCTCCATTCCATGTTCATAACAATAGTTCAATTAATTTCAGTACAGCTTTACTGACATGTGACAAAATTAGGACACCCGTTAGTTATAAAAAAAATAATAGACATATTCGATTTTTTCAATGTAATTGAACCAGAAACAATGAAAATGTTAACGATGATATCCTTTGTTAAACAAAATATTTACTAAGGTGCCATTGGGTGTCCTAATTTTTTCACATGACTGTATGTTTTTCTTCAGGGGCAAACCCCAAGGCTTTTGAAGTAGTCTTGCAATACTTTTTAAGAGGAGCAATATCTCTTGTTATGCATCAGATGATGTGGCAAGCTAACATTTCTGAGTGTGTACGTCATCGTCATTAGAGCACATGATGTGAGGAATTTGTTAATGGTTTAGATTTGCCAGTTGTCAAAAATGTAATAAATAACTGCAAATAATTCTGTTTTACATTTGCTTCAGATAAAAATAGTGTTGACAACCTTATGCAGTCCAATGAACTTTGGTGGGGTGGATCTGTGTGTGTCCAGGGAAACTGTGAGATGGCCTATCAATGAATTACTCCTAGCGGAGGGAGAGAACTCACACATATAAATATAAAGGTTTTCTCTTTCTCTGAGAATATGACTTGGAATATTGAACAGAGACACTGCACCTACTAAATCCCTGCTAAGCATCTTAACTGGAGTGTTGGGTACTAGGACAGTTAGTCAGATTTTAATGATGGGTACTAGGACAGTTAGTCAGCGTTTAATGATGGGTCCTAGGACAGTTAGTCAGCGTTTAATGATGGTCCTAGGACAGTTAGTCAGAGTTTAATGATGGGTTCTAGGACAGTTAGTCAGCGTTTAATGATGGGTCCTAGGACAGTTAGTCAGCGTTTAATGATGGGTTCTAGGACAGTTTGTCAGAGTTTAATGATGGGTTCTAGGACAGTTAGTCAGCGTTTAATGATGGGTTCTAGGACAGTTAGTCAGATTTTAATGATGGGTTCTAGGACAGTTAGTCAGCGTTTAATGATGGGTTCTAGGACAGTTTGTCAGAGTTTAATGATGGGTCCTAGGACAGTTAGTCAGCGTTTAATGATGGGTTCTAGGACAGTTAGTCAGCGTTTAATG